>JAPYYX010002590.1:0-15011 GCA_030522605.1 Cremastinae sp. B BG-2022a
TCGGATGAGTAGAAGTCTCGAAATGACCTGCACCAGCCGGGTCCGATTTTTCGAGAGGGTATTTTCAGCGGCGTTTTTTTAATAATAAATATTGTTTTTCAAATGTAAAAAAATTTTTTTTGTATGTTCAATAAACGTAGTAATAAGCCTGAAAAGTTGAAACCTCGTTTTTAAAATTTTTAATGGCAACAAAAAAATCTTGAAAATAGGTGAAATTTTCGTGCTCTAGACCACCGTGTCCCCTTAAGAACATTTTTTTCATTTAAACAAATGAATTTTCCAAGGAATATATAGAAATATGTACCTCTTGCACAGCGTAATCGCAGGTATTGCAGAGTGAAAAAATAAAGGCTGAGCAAAATAATATTACGACGACAAAATCAAATATAAAAAAAAGATCAACTGATAGTGTCATGTCATAAGTTGCCAAGACATGGCCAAATATGTAAGCTTGAACGACGATGCATCCACACTGAGACGCCATATCCAATATTACGAAAACAGAAAAATAATTTTTAATTTCATGAAGTAAGTCTCTGAGCTCGCGATGCAACTGTGATATTTGGTGTATTTTTTCGGTAGGTATCACTGTCTGCAATCTGAAAATAAATTTGTCATATTCAATGAGTAGCAAAAATTATTGTGATCGAAAAAAGTAATCATAGATATCAGTCGAACAATTGTTATTAAAAATGAATACTTGTAAATTTACTTGAAATTTGTTGACGCTGGTTTTCCAGAATAATTTAAATATATACGTCCACAATTACTTATTTCCATTCTAGTCATATTGCTGCTCACCAGAGTCGATATGCTTTTGTTCAATTGTTGGAATTTTCGTCCAGCGAATGTAAAAGACCAAGTACAAAGTACTGCCGAATTGAGAGTCGTTAAACGTGGTAGATTGAAGACCGTCCAAATGATTACGTTATAATTTGTGATAGCACCGATGACGATATTGGAGTATAACAAAAGAAAAAGGAAGTAAGCATTAACGATTATCACATAAATGGCGAGAGTTTTAACAGAACGTTCATAATTCGAGAAAATAGCGAGTTTCTTCGAGGTTTTTTCGACGCGAAGAAAACATTTGATGACTCTGAGAGCACGTTTTTGAAAGAGGCAACGATCGAGCCAGATGTAAGAGGTCTCGACGTAGATGGTGGATATCCCAATGAAATTGGCGATAACGGAAATCGGCGTTTCGCCCGGCATCAACAATCTGCTCCTCTCGTCGAAGGCGACGTAAAACATGTATGAATACATCAGAATCACGACGACGCCATAAACGAGGCTAAAACTCGAGAATTCTAATCGATTATTCTTTGTGAGTTTAAGAGTATTCATACCTAATGTTTTACCCCAAAAATACAGGGCGATCCACGTAAATGATCGCCCTCTTACTTCGAACTTCTTCATTTTTTATAACTGACGTGCATCACAAACCGCGTCGTTTTGTCCTCAAAACTTCGTGATACCATTTACAAGTGAACTTTCATTACGATAAAATGCACTCTTTTTATTACTAAGACCTTCATGTGCCAGTAAAGTTGTTTGTTTTTTCCTCGATGATCGCGGTTTTTTTATTGACTGACAATTTCATGAATGTTGATAAGTAATCGTCGTTTTAATCGTAAAATTGTAGCATTATCATTATATATGTACAAGCCGTAATTATTATCTGCAAGATAAAATAATGTATATGAAAAAGTAAATTTATTTATATGCATAATTAAGGGAATTTTTATTTTTTCATCGCGAACATACCTGGTATACTAAAAAATCGTTGACTTCTACAAATCCTAGCAGAGATATGGAGACTCGATTATGTAACAAATCGAGTGAAAAGTTTTCGATTTTCTACGCAAAAAAGCATTGAAATTATAATTGAAAAATTCCGTTCCGTAAACTCACCGTGATATCGGTCTCGATACTCATTTTGGATCTGTTGATCGTCGCATGAAGTATGGCTCCAGTTTTGTTAGCCTAAAATAAACGCAAAAAGGTATGAAAAATGAAAATAAAGTTTTTCCACAACTTTTCAGACTTTTCCATTGAATATCGTGAAATAATTTTACCTCGTTGACAGTCAATCCACAAGCTCTAGATAAACTGGAAATCATCAACATTGGAACCATGACCCAAAGGCATATAGCGATTGCGTAAAACATATCGAAAAATGTTGTGAAATGAAGCGTCCTCAGAGCTCGGTAAACCACATGAGAATTTGCAGTCACATTTATCAATTGTTTAAGAACGTTAATAAGTATAAACATGGCAAAATGTTGTTGTGTTTCTCGAAGTAAGTTTCTGAGTTCACGATGCAGTGAAGAAATTGTATCGATTTTTCCCAAAAGATGTTCGCAGCTTTAAGGATCATGATAACAATAGAGATAGAGATATTATTAAACGCGCTGACTCGATCAATACAAGGAAGTGAATCCGTAGAAATTTCGGGACAATTGAAATAATGAAAGGTAATGTTCAGATGCGGGGCTCCTGTTCATATCGGGCTAAATTTTTGGTTATGGTCAATGTATTCCTCTCACTCCAGCAATTTCATTAGATTTCGTTGAAAATTTGCACAGGCATTCTTTGATGACATATACACATGTGCGTTAAATTTCAAAGACTATTACCGAATAAAAAATCAAGATGTCCATAAGAGCCTATGTTAAATTTCGCGATTTTCAACAATGATTTTTTCAATTTTTCGGTCGAAAGAGCCTGTTGAAATTGTGCACACGTTTTTATATGGAATCCAAGAAGCTTCGATTAGTTTTTTTGAAAAATCTAACGAAAAATTTTTTACGATTTTGTTTATTATATAAGAAATAAATTTTATGCAGGATCAACTTGAATTTTGAGTATGTTTTTCTTTAGTCAATTTGCAACAACTTTTCTTTGTGAACTTGAACGCTCAGTCCACTTGAAATGTGAGAAAAATGAGGTACAAAATTTCAATCCCTCCACCAGCGATGCTACCTTTCAACGAGATAAAAATTCATAAAAAGGGAAAATTAGTCCGATTTTAGCAGGAGCTCTACTTCTGAATAATTACCCTTCCTCTATATTTGGTTTTGAATAGCAATTTTGCCTCAACAATTGTTGAATTGTTTCGTTAAGGCGACGAAATTTTGATCCTGCAAGAATTATGATCCAGGTGAAGAGTATCCCTATATTTAGAGAAATAGTACCGAAGAAGCCCCAGGGTATCCATACCAAAAAATTTATGTCACTCGCGAGAGTCATCGAAATATCGTTTAAAACAATCCAGGTAAGAAAAAGAGAGTTCAGGATTATCAATGAAATACAAAATTGCGTAAGGTTTTTCTCGTAGTCGTCCGCGATGTGTAATTTTTCAGACAATTTTTCAATCTTCATAAAACTTTGGACTATTGACCGCAAACGGTTCTGATAAATAATGAAGAGCGTACACACTAGAGTTGTCTCGACTATTCCGATAATCGAGTGCAAATCATCAGCGATTATACTCAACGGGCTCTCCCCGGGCATCATGAATTTCGCACGGTCGAGTAAAACTTGATACATTGAGAACAAATAAATAATTAACAGGAGGGAATTATAAACGGCGCTTGAGTACGAAAATGTTAATTCGTTTTTCTTGGAGAACGATAAAGTATTTAGACCTATGAGCTTTCCCCAATAAAACACAGCGCGAAACGCACGAGAATTTTTATTCATTTTTTTCACGTTCCTCTTTACTTTCTCGGGGTCGCTACTGTCTTGGAAATGCCTCCACGACATCAGCGCACCTTTTTGTCAATTACCGTAATGCGCCTTCTTAATGAAATAGGAATCGATTTTTCCGTGCTAACAAAAGTGCATTGAAATCATTCCGATTTTATTTATTAATTACTTTTGGAAAAAAATAATACGTAAAAAAATTTGAGAAAAATAATTTGGTTTTTTTACTTTTTCTCCTTACAAATTTCAAAATTCACAATAAAAACATGACGGTTGCGATTTTTTTAGCGAATTTATAGTTACGGGAGAGTAGGGCCAGATGGGCTTCTAGAGGCACGATGGGCCCTCTTAACATTTTTACGCTTATGATCATCGAATGTATATAATTTTTGATAATTGAGTGATAATTTCTTCTTCAGCTTCAGTGTTGACTTCGAGCTGTACTGTTGATTATTGTACAGGCTCATTGATAACAGCGATGGAGCTCATCCTGCGGCTCAATTGCTATAATTCTCCGCCTTCAGAATCAGTATCAAAATTGCTAATAGCGTTGTCAACATCGGTCTTGTTATCAGCATCAGCGATCGTGTTACCATTGGTACTGATTTTCGTGTCGTTAAATCGTTGGCACAGGACTGGAAAAAAAGTTCCAGAAGGAAAAACAATTAAAATAATAAATTTTTTAGGGTGACCATGATGTCCTGCATTTTCAATTTTTTATTTTTCAAGGGACGCAGCATATTAACACCAAGTACGCGTTGAGGAACTAAAAAAAAGTGAAACGAATGAAAAAACTTAGATTACGAGCATTTTTTCCAGGGGCTCATCGTGCTCACCTTTCCATAAAAAAAAAATTGGAAGCAAGTAGTTATTAACTAATCATAGAATTGCAGCATTATTATTATGTATGAAGAGGATGTAATTATTATCTGTAAGATAAAATAAGTTTAAACAAAGGAATCCAATTTATGTCATAAAGATAATCCAAGTATGGTATTTTTATTCGATGCGTACCTTGTATACTATAGGGAATCGTTGACCTCGACGAATCCCCATAGAGATATAGAAACGCGATTGTGTAACAAATCGAGTGAGAAATTCTCGAGCTTCTACGCAAAAAAGAACGTGAAAGTTATTATTAAAAAGTCAAGTTCTGGAGACTCACCGTGATGTGTGGATTGTCTTGAATGTTCATTTTCGTCCTGTTGAGCATCGCATGAAATATCGTTCCTGTTCTGTTAGCCTAGTACCAAAATTTCAAGATGTGTAAAAAATGAATTTTCTCTTAACTTTCCATTAGTTTTATTAAATTTTCAGAAATATAAATATACCTCGTCAGCAGTTGATCCACAAATTTTTGATAGACCAGAAATCGTCAGCATTGGAACAATGAGCCACAAGCTAGTAAAAATCTCGTAAAAAATGTCACGAAAGGTCGTTGACTCAAGAGCTTTTAAAGCTCGATAAGTAATGTGAGAAGTTACACATATGTTTATTAATTGCTTTAAAACACCGAACAGTATAAATATGGAAAAATGTTGATCTGTTTTACGAAGTACTTTTCTTAATTCACGATGCAACGAGCCGATTGTATTGATTTTTTCCCAGGCGAGATGGCAGCTTTGAGGAGA
Organism: Cremastinae sp. B BG-2022a; assembly: GCA_030522605.1. Classification (NCBI taxonomy): domain Eukaryota; kingdom Metazoa; phylum Arthropoda; class Insecta; order Hymenoptera; family Ichneumonidae; species Cremastinae sp. B BG-2022a. The sequence continues at coordinate 5,340 of JAPYYX010002590.1, forward strand.
ATAATACAGTTGTAGTTGAAATAGTAGGAATAAATCATTAATATAACGAATTTTAGCAATATTTTGTAGAAATTTTGTATCAGTATTATTCAGTATATATTATTTTCGATTTTTGGTGACGTTTCGAGATGCACTTTCGATTCATGATTTCAACAATTTTTATCGTGTCCAAGAAGTATTCATTTTAATGTATATGTGTATATAAACATTTAAAAATCAAAGTTATTAGAGAGGAGCGCGTTAGATTACAAAATTTTACTAATAATATTCCGAATAATTACTAGAAACAAATGATTTACAACAAAATCAAAATTTGCAAAATATATTGATACCTGATGAAACCATTTTCCATTCTAGGAATATCTACCAGGCTTTGCTTTGGATCGCTATTTTTTCTGAACAACTGTTCAACGATTTCATTTAGCCGACGAAATTTTGAATTCGTGAGCTGAATAATCCAGACGAAAAACATGCCAATATTTACTGACATAGTACCGGATATACCCCACATTGCCCAGACGATAAAATCTACATTGCCCATGGGAGCTATTGATATATCGTTCACAACAATGAAAGTAAAGTAAAGGAAATTTAGAATTATCGAATGCACGCACAATTGCGAATAATTTTTGTCGTAATCATCCTCGATGTGCAATTTTTTTGAAATTCTTTCGACCATCACAAAACTCCGAATGATCGCTCGCAAACGATTTTGACAAACGACGAAAAGAACCCAGGCTAAAATTGTCTCGGCTATTGCAGTAATCGTGAATATAAATAATCACCAATTAAACTTAATGGAGTTTCATCGGGCAATAGGAAATTCGCTCTGGTTCGAAAAAAATGAAACATTTCGAAGCAATACAAAACCGTCAGAAATAAATTGTAAACAACACTAAAGTACGAAAATTTCAATTCATTTTTCTTGGACAGAGAGAAGGTATTTAATCCTATAAATTTCCCCCAGTACAATAAAGGTCGAAGCGCCCGAGATCGTTTTTTACTATTTTTTATGTTCTTCTTCTTTACTGTCTTCAGTATTGCTGCATTGATACTGTTTCGCGAAAACTTCCTTTTCTCGATATATAAGCATACTCTTATACCTGCCAATTACCATAATGTGCCTTTTGAGTGAAATGAAAATCGATTTTTCGAGATCGATGAAGGGTAAGTGAGGATGTTTTGATTTTGTATTTTTTAAATTATTTTTGGGAAAAGAAATTGGTCGAAGAACATTCGGTATTTTATCTGTCTGTACTTATGAAATATATAAATCAGTACAAAAAAGACGATCGTAGTTTTTTGATGCAATTCATATTTTATGAAATCATGAAATCAATAATTGTTTACTTAATCGTACAATTGCAACATTATAACCATGTACGTAGAGGCCGAAATTAGTATCTGCAATATAAAATGTTTAAGCAAATTAATTTTATTCGTATCGAAAGAAATTAAACTCGCTTATCATAAGCGTACCTTGTACACTAAAAAATCGTTGATCTCAGCGATTCCCACCACAGACATGGAGAAACGATTTTGTAATAAGTCGAAAATAAAATTTTCGAGTTTCTACGTATAAAAAGAAGTTAAAATTTGTTTTCATGGGCTTAAATTTATAAAACTTGACTTATTGGATAATTGCGGATATTTTCGATATAAGTGTTAGACTGATTAACCAGATTATGAAGAAGGCTCCCCGTTTTGTTTGCCTGGAATACAAGTTCTACAACGTATGAAAGATGGAAAAAATGTATTTGAAATCTTATAGGGATTATTATTGAATGTAGGATATGAATGTACCTCGTCAACGGTCGATTGGCAAGTTCTAGAAAGGCCAAAAATCATCAGCATGGGAATTACAACCCAAAAAATCATAGCAACCTCGTAGGCAATACCATCAAACGTCATAAATTTGAATGTTTTGAAAGCTTGATAAATTATATAAGAAGATGAAGTTGCATTTATCAATTGTTTAAGAACAATGAAGAGTATAAATATGGTAAAATGATGCATAGTTTTGCTTAGTACTTTTCTCAGCTCCCGATGTAACAAAGAAATGGTATCGATATCTTCCAAGACAAGGTCGTAGCTTTAAGGTCAATAATATAGTTATTAGCAAGAAATGAAACTAATGTAAAACAATTTATGAAAAGATTAGTTTATTAGAAATCAAGTTCAAAACTCTTTTTTTTAACAAACTATTTATTATATGTAGTTACAATAAACGATGTCGCTAATTATCATAAAAAATAATCGATAACATTGTTCTGTAAAATTTACGAAAAATAATACCTGTATTTGTCTTCCATTCCCAAAATTTCTTCAATGTCTGAACGACATTTATTTTTCAACATTTTTTCAACGATTTTGTTGAGTCGACGAAATTTTTCTCTCGCAAGAAGAACGATCCAAACGAAAAGTGTGCCAGTATTCATAGAAATAGTATGAAAGAAAACCCAGGCTGTACAGGCAAAGTAATTCATATTTTTACTGACAGAAATGACCGAAATATGAATTAAAATCATCGAAACAAAGACAACGGAGTTCTGAGTCGTTAGGACAATAAAAAATTGCGAATAATTTTTCTCATAGTCGTCCTCGATATGTAATTTTTCAGATATTTTTTCAATCTTTATGAAACTGTAGACTATCGATTGCAGACGATTTTGGCAGATGATGAAGAGTGTCCACGTTAGAGTGATTTCAAGTATTGCGATAGCCCAGTACAAATAATCGGCGATCACACTCACTGGAGTCTCACCGGGTACGAATAATTTTGGTCTGTCGAGAAGAACTTGATAATTTTGAAAGTAATACAAAATCAATAGTAAACAATTATAATAAACGCTGAAGTGCGAAAACTTCAATTCGTTTTTCTTGGACAGCGAGAAGGTATTAATTCCAATGAATTTTCCCCAGTAAAACAAAGCGCGGAATGCGCGAGACTTTTTCTTATTTTCTCTTACGTTCTTTTTCATTCTCTTGCAGCGTCACCACTGTCTAGCAATCATTCCTATTGCCTGATGTCAATACACATTTCATTTCCCAATTATGATAATGTATCTCAAATTGCAATTTAAATAGATTTTTTGATTGTTGTGGGAGTGCACAGAAATATATTTAAAAACTTTTCATGTGTTGCTGTTGAGAGAAAAGTATGAGAAACAAATTTGAAAAAAGAAAATTGTGTATTATAATTTTTTTTATTTATAAAATGTGCAATCTATATTAAGAAATGTAGCATATGCATAAATCCACATTCCTTTCTTCTTAATTGGAAAATTGAAACAGTGTCGCCATACAAGTCATCATTGTTGATAGTATCTGGAAAAAAATTTCTTTCATTAGAGAATTCATTTATAAAAAAGAAATTGTGATAAGGACGTAATAAAATGATATAACCTACACTGTAAAGCAAGAAATCATCGAGTTTAACCAAGCCATATAGCGTAATAGCGACACGATTTTGCGTCAAATCGAGTGAGAAAATATCGAATAACTTAGGTTCGTAAACGTCGTATTTATTCAGAATGCGATGCAAAAAATTTCCAGTAGCATGCGCCTGCGTATAGAATTCATACAAGAAATTACTATTTTGCGTTCTTCAGAAAAAAATATGTTACGCAGAATGTGTTATTTTTTTATTCCGTGTCGCCATTAAATTATTCTAATAGTAAAAACCTCGTCCATCGTTGCACCCGAAATGTTGGAAATCAAGGCAATTATGACGAAAGGTCGCATGCACGATTGGCTGAATACGCCAACGTAAATGTTAAATGTAGAATGTGGAATTAATGGCGCTAATGCCTTTAAGAAGCGATAAAATATGTAAGTATAGAGAGTTAAATAAGTGAACGAATGCAGCAGGCAGAATAACATTGGCAAAGCGAAATGTCTGGTTACGCGTTTCGTAAAATCTCTAAGCTCTCGATGCAGTTCGGCGATGGTGCTGATTTGACTTTTGAAAACATCGTGATCATAACTGTAATTGAATTTTTATACAAATTATATTTTTCATAATATCAATAAATTATTGTTTCAATAAATCTGGCTCCGTTTTGGACATTTGTTTTCGTAAAAAATGTACATCAATTTAAATAAAATCTTTGAATAGAAGATAACTCACCTGGATTGCCCTCTTGATTTTATGGCTTTTTTTCTCGCCATAGTTTCAATTAAAAATTGTATTTTTACGTTGAGGGAACGAAATTTTCGTCTAGCGAAAATAAGACACCATAAATAGGCCACAACCATGTTCATGGACAAAAGCGACTGGGATTGATACAATATTAATACGGAGCTTTCAAAGAAGGTAAATCGTAACCATATTGTATTCGAGATTGCCAATGACAAAAAAAACACAATGTTCGATATTATAACACTCCGTACTATCTCACTGCACAGTTTCTCGTAATTTTCTGTTAAATCAAGTTTCGCTGCAATTTTTTCGATCTTTATGAAATTCTTAATTACAAGATATTCGTGATTTTGAAAAGTGGCGAAGCCAAAAAGTAGTGAAAACATTCCGAAAAATTGCCAACAAAATCCAGTCAAATCGACGATAATCGACATCATAGTTTGGCCTGGTACAATATTGTGCAAACGGATTTTGACTGTTATGTAAAAATTGTAACAGTATACACAGCAGATAATGTATCCATAGAGCAATCCGCAGAAGGAAAACTTAAAATTTCCATGTTTTGAAAACGAAAGTGGATTTAAGCCGAAAATTTTCATCCACATGTTCAAAAAACGAAGATTTTTACTTATTTTTGGAGGCTCTATAGATATTGTAGCTATTTCCATAATTTCTTCGTTTTAAACGTACAAGCTTCGTTAAGAAATATTCACATTCTAGTTCTACCTTCAGTCCGAAACTCTGAATTATATGCACTCCTCGATGAATTCAATTACAGTAATGTATCAAAAAGAGTAACAATCGAATATGCTACAATACATTTGCTCATGGAAACTCGAGTAAAAAAGAAAATGCTCAATTCGATCAAATACGAACAAGAGTATTATTGAGTTTATTTAATACTTATAACTAATTATGAAGATCCATCTCTTAACAAAACAAATGACAGTTGACATTGGAAATCCTTAATGTGGAAAAATGACACTGCTATGTCGTAGAATCGTAACAAAATATGTTTTGTCTTATTTCGAGCAAGAATAAGGCGCTCGCTGGGGATGAGGACGGCGACCTGGAGTTGGGCGTGGATGCCTCAAGAAAGAATACCTTGTTTCAATAACAATAACAGGTAGATTTTTTCAATTTGTTTAGATGGTCGATTTAAATTATCTTGATTTTAATTTTTATGTTGCAATTTCTGATAATTCAGCCTTATGCTTGATTACAATTTTGTTTATGTATTTTCCGATACGATAGGATTTATCATATTAGTAGGTATTGATCTACCCAAAAACAGCATATATACTGTAAAAAGGAGGCAAGTACATTTACGGGATTATACTCCAAGCTACAGTAGAAAACATATAATCGCGATATTTTACACGGGCTCCAATGGAAGGTTACGAAAAATGATTATTTTCAAGAATTCAAGAATCAAGAAAAAATCAAGAAATATCTTGATCAAGAAATATCTTGATTTTTTCAGTCAGTAACAGCCCCTGAAATTTTACATACATACGTACGTGGCATCAAAGAATGTTTGTGTAAATGTGCAACGAAATCTTGGGAAATTGCAGTAACGAAAGAACTACCTTAAAAAAATTGGAATCTAGAACGAAAAATGTAGCATATTCATAAATGCACATTTTTTTCTTCTTAATTGGAAAATTGAAACAGTGTAGCCGTGTAAGTCACCATTGTTGATAGTATCTGGAAAAAAATTTCTATTATTAGAGAATTCATTTATAAAAAGAGTTCTGATAAAGACGTAGTATAATGATATAACCTACACTGTAAAGCAAGAAATCATCGAGTTTGACCAAGCCATATATCGTAATAGCGACGCGATTTTGCTTCAAATCGAGTGAAAAAATATCGAATAACTTAGGTTCGTAAACATCGTATTTAATCAGAATGCTATGCAAAAAATTTCCAGTAGCATGCGCCTGCGTATAGAATTCATTCAAGAAATTACTATTTTGCTTTCTTCAGAAAAAAATGTTCCACAGAATGTGTTATTTTTTTATTCCTTGTAGTCAATAAATTATTTTAATGGTAAAAACCTCGTCCATCGTTGCACCCGAAATGTTGGAAATCAAGGCAATTGTGACGAAAGGTCGTATACATGATTGACTCAATATGCCAATGTAAATATTAAATGTCGAATGAGGCATCAATGGCATTAATGCTTTCAAGAAGCGATAAAATATGTAAATATAGAGAGTTAAATAAGTGAACGAATGCAGCAGGCAGAACAACATTGGCAAAGCAAAGTGTCTGGTTACGCGATTCGTAAAATCTCTAAGCTCTCGATGCAGTTCGACGATGGTGCTGATTTGACTTTTGAAAACATGGTGATCATAACTGCAATTGAGTTTTTATATGAATTATACTTTTGACAATATCAACAAATTTTTTTTTTCTGAAGCCTGGCTCCATTTTGGACATTTGTTTTCGTAACAAAGTGTACATCAATTTAAGGTGGTTCGGTACAGAGTAGGCGATATAATAGAAGTAAATACCTAAAACAGATAGGGAATTGAAAAATAACAAACATTGAAAGAAAAATGGAAACAATGTTTATTCTTATTACTTTAGCGTATATAAATTCCGAAAAAAAGTTCTGCTACCTGGATATCATGTTATTAAATAATAAATTTTAGTTCATATACACGGAGTGTATATTTATATTTAGAGAAAAACTACAATTTTCTGTTTCGATTACTCAAAAACTGTGTTAATGAAAATTTAAAAAAATGGTGTTCACATATTTTATGCTTAAGAACATCCTGATAAAATATTGTGACATTCTGGTTATAGTAACTTATGTACCGAAACACCTTAAATAACAGTTTTGAATAGAAGGTAACTTACCTGGATTGTCCTCTTGATTTTATGCATTTTTTTCTATCCATAGTTTCAATTAAAATTTGTATTTTGATATTGAGAGAACGAAATTTCCGTTTAGCGAAAATAAGACACCATAAATAGGCCACAACCATGTTCATGGACAAGAGCGATTGGGATTGATACAATATTAATACGCAGTTTTCAAAGATGGTAAATTGTAACCATATTGAATTCGTAATTGCCAATGACAAAAAAAACACAATGTTCGATATAATAACACTCCGTACTATCTCACTGCACAGTTCCTCGTAATTTTCTGTTAAATCAAGTTTCGCTGCAATTTTTTCGATCTTTATGAAATTCTTAATTACAAGATATTCGTGATTTTGAAAAGTGGCGAAACCAAAAAGTAGTGAAAACATTCCGAAAAATTGCCAACAAAATCCAGTCAAATCGACGATAATCGACATCATAGTTTGGCCTGGTAAAATCTTTTGCAAACGGAATTTCACTGTTATGTAGAAATTGTAACTATATACACCGCAGAGAAAGTATCCATAAAGCAATCCGCAGAAGGAAAACTTAAAATTTCGATGTTTTGAAAACGAAAGTGGATTTAAACCAAAAATTTTCATCCACATGTTCAAAAAACGAAGATTTTTATACATTTTTGGAGGCTCTGTAGATTTTTTAGCTATGTCCATAATTTCTTTGTTTTTAAAACGTACAAGTTTCGTTGAGAAATATTCATCACATTCTAGTTCTACCTTCAGTCCGAAACTCTGAATTGTACCCTCTTATTGATGAATTCAATTACCGTAATGTATCGAATATGCTGTAATACATTTGCTCATTCAAGCTTGAGTAAAAAGAAAATGCTCAATTTGATTAAGTGGAAACAAAAGAACAAGAGTATTATCGAGTTTATTTAATATTTATAACTAATTATGAAGATCTACCAGTCGATGGTCGAATCTTGGAGACGTAACGTCCTTATATTTTGATGGTGGAAGTATCGACTTGATTTTGAAAAAATGCTTCTCCTGTGTCTCAATGAAATAAAGAGTTTCAATCACCTTGGGCTTGAACTTTATGAATTTTATTTATCTTCATTGATGTCTCAATCAACCTATACGGGGTATAAAACGTATAAGCCATCGACTTAACCATCGACTTAATCGTAAAATTGTAACATTATTATTATGTACATAGAAGCCGATATTTTTATCTAGAAAAATTTATTTACAACATTAATTTTAGTCAACTTTTATTGATTTTATTCAAAGTTCGCATATCATAAACATACCTCGTACACTAAAAAATCGTTCAGCTCAGCAAATCCCAACAAAGATAGGGAGATACGATTTTGAAATAAATCGAGAATCAAATTTAAGAGTTTCTACCCATGAACAAGACTCCCGGTTTTATTGGCCTGGAATACGAACTCTTAGAATAGTGTTACAGTTAAAACTAGACGTTTTTGTGAGAATATTCGAAATGTCGTTATTGATATATGGAACATAAATTTACCTCATAAACGGTTGATTGGCAAATTCTTGATAGGTGGAAAATCATCAGCATGGGAATGATGACCCACAATATCATAGCAATCTCATGAAACGTCATAAATTCGAACACTTTAAAAGCTTGGTAAATTATATAAAAACATGTACTTGTATTTATCAATTGTTTCAGAACAATGAAGAGTATGAATATGGAAAAATGTTGCATAATTTTGTTTAGTAATTTTCTCAGCTCTCGATGCAACGCAGATATGGTGTCAATCTCTTCCAAGACAAAATTGTAGCTTTAAGGAAAATAATACAGGTATTAGCATGAAATGCATTTTTGGAAAAGTCAGTTTATCATATATTAACCCTCACGCGCTAACGATGAGTGGTTTGTGTTTATGATTTTTTGAAGATCTTGTCCTGAAAGGAGTCTGCACGTCTCTATATATTTTGCATAAAATTGTCATTAAAATTTTTTTTTCAGGTCGAAAAAATGATTACTAAGTTATCAGGGGTTGAAAGAACGCCCATGAATTTTTACAGATTTTTCGAAATATTCAAACATTTTTAAATAAGCGCAAAACGCAAACGACCCATCGTTAGACTTAACGGTTGTCAAAACGTCGTTAACTTGTGAGGGTTAAGTTCAAGTCTTTTCTTTTATAGAATACGAATTTTATTGATATATATTTCGTATGAATAATGTTCCTGATAGTTATCAAAATGAATCTTCTAAAATTGTTGAATAAACGTTACAAAAATGGTACCTGAATTTATTTTTCATTCTCGAAATTCTTTCCATGTCCGAGTCATAATTTTTTTTCAACAAATTTTGAATGATTTCGTTGAGTCGACGGAATTTTTCTCTCACAAGAACAACAATACAGACGAAGAGTGTGCCGGTATTCATTGATATAGTATCAAGGAATATCCAGATTGGCCAAGTAAAATGATTTATACCATCACTCGTGGAAAGACTGGCATGTGAATGAAAATGTTCAAAGTGAAGCAAACGAAGTTCTGAGTCGTTTGAGCAACACAAAATTGCAATTAATTTTTCTTGTAATCATTCTCAATACTCGCAAAAACACCATCAAGATGGTGTAAAAAAGGAGGCAAGTACATTTTTCCGTAGCATTATGGTAAATAGTTGAGAAATTATTGTAACATTAT
>JAPYYX010002591.1:0-21672 GCA_030522605.1 Cremastinae sp. B BG-2022a
TTAAAGTGAGAAATCTTTTAACATACTTTTTACTTTATTTCAGCCGAATTGAAGGCCAGCTATATCGTGTACTGGATCACAAAATTACTAAAGCTCAATAATCACGGAGCAGTGTTTTTATTTAGTTTATTATTTAAAAAGTTTTTTTTTTGTTCTTTTTACTATCTCATTTGATATGTTTTTCTCACTACGTACCCTTCCGTAGGGAGGGAGTGTGTTAAGTTGGTTCAATATCCATATCTTGTGTTTCTCTATGTTCCTCACCATTTTTTATAAATAAATCATTCAAGAAGATTAAATAACCGTAATTGTCTTTCTTGTACCTAATTCTCTAGCCCACAGCGCATTTCTGCTAAAATTTTTCTCATCTAATACACGTGAAAGTTTTCAATTTAAAAATTCGGCGCGTAATTCAAATTTTAGTGAACAAAAGTCACGTGACAGGAAGTATTATGTATATGTAGCTAGCACACCAACAGAATGTTTTTTTATCCCTTTTTAAAAAATCATAAAAAATTGCTGAAATTCGGCACATTATTTGTGAATATGTTTAAAAATTCTCTTCGAAATTTGGAAATGATCGACTGAATGGACCAAAATACGGTGGGTACTAAAAAATATAAAGTAATGGCGAAAAACAGAAAAAAAACATTTTTCAAATCGTCTGATTTGGCGTGGAATGCCCCATATACATCTGTACCGGAAGATACAACTGTATTCAAATACAAATCGCAGTCAGCAGAACACGGGATTCGTGTGTTCAAACGGTTCAAACCAGCAACCGACAGCGCATAAACAAAAAAGAGCGAAGCGCAGTACGTACATGAATAATATTACGCAGTACAGTACTCAGTATCGTGTTTTCCAATTGAAAACTATAAATCCAGTATTTCAACGATTACAAATAATGAACGACAACGCTCTTGTCCCATCGTTGGAACACTTGGCTCTTGTCAAAGTAACGACTACATTATGGGATTCAGTCGACATCAAGAGTTTCTTGGCAAAACATTCGAATGTTTTTGACGAGGCGTTCCCGACGATAAGTAACAAGGTAAAAGAAAACGTATCCGAGCTTAACGGACTACTACCGGCGTCCTTGCAGCCGAAGATAACGAATATTGTTGAGCCTATCGGCTATCAAATCGCATTATGGGAAAGTTTTTACACTAAGAGCTGCGGCCTTGAGTTCGACCTCCCAGACAAACTTTTTTGGACGTCAGAAGGAACGATAGATGAACCGAGAACAGCGCAAGAATTAATTAAAAATTCGAATATAAAGATTACCACACGCTATGAGTTGGCGTGTCATTACTGCCTAGAGAACGATATTCCTCGACTGTGGAACAAACTACCACGAAGCAAAAAGAAACTGTATTACAATGAAGGCACTTGCATGAAATTTCTGAACCAAACGTTAATCACGTTCTGGACCTTCAGTATAAACAGGCAATTGGGGAAGTTGAATGACGAGGTGGGAAAAATCACATCGCAAAGATGTAATATTTATGAATATGCGTTCGAACAGGCAGCAATTGCCTGTAATGTAGCCGCAGCTAAGTATTTTTTGGAAAAAGTTAGCCCTGCGCAAAGGAGAATGTATTTGGAAAACACTCTAGTGCGTATAACAATGAAGCGTATTATTGATGGTGAAATTTTTTGGATAGGCATACCCGATGATAATTTCAACAACATCATATGCTTTTTGTTTTCGAACATGGATGAAGAGCAACGAATACAATCAATTAGATACTATTCTACTCGAGTACTAGAAAGTTTTCTGGAATGGCCACGGCAAAATTCCTTCGTAAGGATGGTTGTGCCAGTGTTGCCTCACATTTCTGAGGATGATTATGAAAATTTATTGGACGGGATGCTGTGGAAGGCAGTTATTGGTTGTAGGGATTACAATTTACTCAAGCTTTTTGGAACATTTTGGCAGGAATCCATCATATTCACCAGAAGATATGCACTTTACAATGTTTGCCAAGCAGCGGAGTTCCTCAAAGATTGCATTCGTTTCAGTGAATGGAATTTGATTCAGATCTTTATTCATGAATGTATATCAAAAGAGGTGATATCAAAAAATGAATTGGAAACATTGAGGGACAAGCTAAAACGACACATGAACAGCTTACAATTAGACGACGAAGAATTGTTTAATTATCTATTATTAAAACCACAGAAATTTTTGGAAAAACTAGATCGTCTCATTGAAGACTACGACCGTCGAAAAAGAACAGAGGAATGGAATGACAATCGAGCCTAGAAACTTGGTGGGAAAAACTCAAGGAAGGGATTCACAGTATGGAGAAACGAAAAGAAGAGATGAGAGCCAGAAGCGATATCTGAAACCAGACACTTTGAAAACAAATCTGATATAATAGAATCATTACTCATTCTGGGGAGTATCAGCACAGAGATTATCAAGAAATTGTTAAAATTTTATTAAGAGATTGCGAGTAACACGAAATCAAAGGAAAAGAAAAGAAATAGTATGTGACACTACGTTGGACAAATGGTGAAAGAATTTATGCTCTTCATCTGTTCATAAGGTATTTCGATTCATTGTTTCGGTCTTATCATTGATATCATATGCAGCGATTCTTGATTGCAAAACGTTTGCATTTCAGACTTTTGAGTCATTCTTCTGTTCCTGATCGATGCGATTGAAGATTGGATCACTTCAAAGTCTTATCCAACTACAGTCTATGCAAGAAGTTCAATGAAGTGTTTTCCCATTGGTGCCCCCTGTACCTTTTTTTGTTTGCGCAAATATTTATGGCTAGCACACCAACAGAATATTTTTTTAAAATCAGAACTAAAATTTATTAACTTAACAGCACTTTTTTAACAAAAACTGTTTTATAGACGTTAAATATTAAATAATAAATTGGGGAATAATTCCACGCATTTCAGTCTCATCATTCTGGAAACGAAATGTATTCTATCTTTCTTTTTTCCATCTTTTTTTTACACAGAGATACACGGATGCACTTATATTTACAGTAATACATTCTTGTTAATTAAATCGTTTAAAATTGACAACAGGCGATGGTCCTTGATGGAACGTGCAGCGATGAGACGTCGCTAAATGATAAAACTTTGTTATCTCTATTTTGTTATTGACGTAAATACATTAAAAGAGATCATTTTATACAGTATATTCTGTAAGAGGATTTTAATTTACGTATACAGAAGTCCACGAACGAGAGCATCGCGGAGAGTGCGTCGAGGAAAATAAATAAAAATACTGAGTCAACTATTGAAATGGTTAACGTCCTCGAGATGAGTTACACTTTCGAAATGTTTGACTTTTGATATTTTTCTTTTTTTTCTTTCAAGGCTCAGTAATTGATTTCCTTGCCGTCGAAGGGCGTTTTTACGAAATAAGTCGTCAGGGTGCCTTTTCCCTTGACGTAGGTCGGACCGCGACAGACGAGCTCGTAGCCGGCGTTCTGCAAAATTTTCGCCGTCTCCTCCGTCACTTGGAGCCTTCCCATCTCTCCGCAGCTGTCCATCCGCGATGCGACGTTCACCGTGTTGCCCCAAATGTCGTATTGAGGCTTTTGCGCACCGACGACGCCGGCTATCACAGGACCGTGATTCAGACCTTGAATTAGTAAATACGTAAAGCTCAGTAAAGTATTTTTTAAAAATAATATTTAAATAATAAAAATAAATATTTTTTTATAAATATAAAAATCGTTTCAAAAATGTTTTAGAATCGAAAATAAATTTTTAGGGACTGAATTTATTTAAAGTTTGAATTTATTAAATTTTATTAAAAAATTAAGGATGTACTGGAGATAATTCGAAACGGTGATAAAAATCTAAAAATTTGACCAGTCACTGACAATAGAATTCTAATTCTGTGCAAATTTCAACTCAATTCACTAAATCGTTTAAAATTTATAACAAATTGAATATTATACGTATTCGAAATTATAATAAGTTATAAATATTGTAAAAATGGTAGTAGTTACTTGTCAATTTTTTCTCAAGATCTTCAAATATTGAAGAATCTTTCTGCCAAATTTTATCAACTTGTACTAAACAGTTTTTAATAAATTATCCACTTATGTGATAATAAAATAAATTTCCCTCTCTAAAACTACTTAAAAATTGATTAAAACGATGAGGTCTTGTTGATATTTTTTTTTACTATCAGTACACATAAAAAATGTTAATAACCGAGTTTAAACAATTTTATCTAAAATTTTTGCTTTTTAATTGTTTAAACAATAAATAATATGAAAATTGTTAATAAAACGTTAGCAAACTATCGAGTATCATTGTAAATAACATAATACAAAATTGCAACTTTCTAACAAAAAAACGAAGACTAAATTTTAACAATTTATTATGAAAAAGTCACTTTTGTTAGGGATTGTTTTTCCAGTACATTCTTAAAATTAAAAATTCACTAAAAATGTTTTTAATAATGTTTTCATCATTACCCATCCTGAGTTTGAATCTCTGGAAAGATTCTCGGTTTATTTGATCGAGAATCGTCATGAGAGCGATCGCGAACTCAACGAGAACGATTACGTTGTGGTCCTGCTGCTTTGTCCGATCCTGTGATTATCCAAAAAAAAAAAAATTTCAAGATTTTTGTTCTATCGTTAAATTGACGTTAAATAATATTTTTACCATCAGTTTGCCATCGAGATCTTCCTTGCCAGGACTCAGACCCGAGGCGAGCATGTACGTGCTACCGATAGTTTTTATTTTTTCGATTCCCGAAAATTTTGGCTTGAGTAGCAATTTGTCGAAATCGCAGATTATTTCGTTGAGGAGCCTCAGACACTCGAGGCCTTGTTTGTTGATGTCAGTCTCATCGTAGAATTCCTTGTAGTTTGGTATCGAGGCGAACATAACAGCGATGCTGTTGTATCGTTCGTGATAGAGATCCTAAAATAATTTTCTTCATGAATTAATTTGTTTAAACATTTTAATAAATTCATAATTATTAATAGTTTATATTTTTTATGTTTTTTTAAAAATAATTTCTAGTTTTATTACTATAATTTTTCAATTAACTATAATTTATAATTCGCGATAAAGATCCTAGAATAATTTGTTTATAAAATAAATTTGTTTTAACATTTTAAGTTTATAATTTTTAAAGTTTTTTTTTTATTTTTGAAAATTATTGTTTATTTTATTTACAGGTTTAACGAATGAAATATTCGTGAATAAATAAAAATTTTTTTAAAAATCATTTCTGGATGATTATATAAATTTAAAAAAAATGAAAATTCATTTATTTTTCTTTGCTCGCCTGATTCGTTCTCGTTGCCAGAAAATGGTCTGCCACGTGCGCAGGGAGTATATTTTCCAGCAAAATTTTATTTATCCCTCTCATCGTCTCGATATTGTCCTGCTCGAACTTGAGCTTGTTTTTCCACAAGAAATCCGTCCTCGAGGTGAATTCGACCTGGCGATCGAGCACGTGAAGGACGAAAATTATTAAAAATAGCGGATAGCCCGTTTGGACGAGGTAATTTATTCCGAAGAATCTGAAAATAATAAAAAAATACAATTCAAGAAAAATTGATAAAAAAATATTTAACAAATTAATTTTACTAAATTATAATTACAATTTAAACTAATCTTTAAAATGTATTTATAATTTTGTAAAAAAAATTAATAATTTGATTTAAAAAATTATTTTTTTTTTACTGACTCGTGTCTGTAGTTCGTGTAATAATTCACAACGATGGGGACTTGGGAAAAAACGACGAGAACGACGACACTCGATATCATCATGACGCAAAGTTTTACCAGAAAACTGATTCTCAGGTGGGTCCAGCCGACCAAGAGAGCGATTGCAACTGATTGCAAATAAACCTTAAAAGAATCGATATTATAAAATTACTTTAAAATATTTATTTTTAAATTTTTTTTTTAAATAAAATTTATATAAGAAATGAAAACTAACAGGTACGATGTGTCGATTGTCATCATCCAGATCGATGAGACTGATAAGAGCTGAGGAAAGAGCGAGAATCGCTGTTATTATATAAATAGCGAATCTTATGCCAAAAGTGAGACTCGGTTGTCCATTTTCATCTCCAGAATTTCCACTCTTCTCAGCATACCAAGAAATTCCAGCGAATATTGCGAGAGCTCCGAGTCCAGCGGAAAAACAACCGTAAACTGTGATGCTCCTGGCAAAATAATAATTTTTTATAAAAATTTATTTATATTTTGTATTTTTTAAATATTATTTTATATTATTTTTATAATTTTTATGTCTTAAATAGTAGATTTTATTAATCTTAAATTATATTGCACTGAATTGTAATTTATTTATTTAATTGATTAATTTTAATTAATCATATAAATCAATTGATATTAATTTTTATTTAATGCTAAATGATTAATAAAAAAATTACCTTGGCAAGTAAATGACTTGAACGATGAACATAGTGGAGTAGAGAATATTCGAAGCCAGGACGTACCAGGGACATTGCTCATCCTTTTGATCTCTGTACTGAATTTCCTGAGTTTTATCCTTGAAGCAATACGTGATAGGGGACATCCCTTCGCTCCCAGCTAGCCACTGTCTACATAAAAAAAAGTAGTTTTTTAGATAAGAATACATTTTTAATAATTTGTAAAAAAATTTACTCGATTTTTTAATTTTATTCAGATAATTTTTAGTATTTTTACGAAAACGTTTACTAAATAATTTTGCAAATTTTTATCACTTTTTTTCACGTTGAAAATAATTTTTAATCTTACTTAAAATCGAAACAATTGGCGTTGTTCGGCAACAAATTAGATTCGATCATGGCGATGCTCTGAAAAGAAATAAATTTGAAAAATGATGACAGATCGTGTTAGTGGAAGGATCTGGTAGGGATGATAAAATAAGTAAGCACCGTTAATCCGATGTTTTTCGCTAGTGTAGATATTTCGGTGATATTGGCAAAGGGCTTATCAGCGCCCCAACACTCGACGTACTTTGTCATTTTGCTGCTCGGTCGCGATCTTGCAAAATTCCATCACAATTATTTCAATATTCCTCATCATGACACTTTTCTATTTATTTTTACCTCGAAGGAATGGGCCCAGGACCTTGAGTCCTTCCGTTTTCCTGCAATCCATTTTCCTCGTGCGTTTTCTAAAATAATTTTTATTTACAATTTTTTTTACTTAATTTAATTCATTAAAAAATAATAACAAATTTAAAACGAATATTTAGCAATAAACTAAATATATTGATATATTACAATTTATTTAACATAATTAAATAATAATTAATTATGCTAAATAATTATTTAACATAAATAATTATGTTAAATTATTATTTAACATAAATAATTATTTAACATAATAATAAATATAAATAAATAAATAAAAATAATATTTAACAATTTTTAAAATTATTTTAGGACCTTTGGAGGAATAATGAGGAACGTTTCAACTTTATGCTCAGCCAGGTACGCCTCGCGGGATCCTCCTTCGCCAGGTTCGACCTCGAATTTGTCTCCGAGTTGATGAAGAGTCGCCTTGGTCACGTGCACTCTCCTAAAAAAATATTTTCAGTTTGAACAAAATTTTCACCAAGAAAAAAAAAACGTGAAAAACCGACCCCGGAAGTCCTCCACTTTCCATGTGATTGGCGAGGGTCACGTCGTCGCTCCAAACGTCGAATTGCCACTTTCGGAGTCCGAGTACGCCACAGAGTACATTTCCTGTGTGAATTCCAATTCTCATGTCGACGTTGAATCCTGTGGCTTCGCGCACGAATCTGTCACGGTCAAATCAATTCTTGTGCATCTTTAATTAGTTTTTGAATTTTTATTTTATTTTTTTATTATTTACTCTAAATACCTTATCGCTTCGATCATTTCGAGGCCCATGTTGACGCAATTATACGCGTGATTCGGACGTGACACTGGCAGGCCCGAAACGCAGTAATAACAATCGCCAAGAATTTTGATCCTCATGCATTGATTGTCCTGAGAAAAAAAAATTGATAAATAAATTTAATCGAAAAGACATTTTCAATGTCATAACCAAAAGGGCCCATATATCCTAAACTATTGCAGCTAGTGCCTTGATTTTTGCAATTTTCAAAATTTCGTAACTTTTAAAATAATGGAAATATCGATTTGATTCTTCCGCCGTTCGCTTCCTTTTTTGAAAACCTTTAAGAATATGTGGTTGAAAAGTCCATTTGGACGCGAAGGAGTCAGGGAATAGCATCCGAAGTCATGAAATTTAAAAAGGCCCATATCTCCAAAATTTTTAGAATTTTCAAACTTCCGTAACTTTTAAAGTAATAAAGATATCGATTTGATTCTTGCGTCATTCGCTTCCGTTTTCAAAAACCTTCAAGAATATGTGGTAGAGAGGTCCATTTAGACGTGAAGGAGTCAAGGAAAAGCATCCGAAGTCATGAAATCTAAAAAGGCCCATATCTCCAAAATTTTTGGAATTTTCAAACTTCCGTAACTTTGCAAATAATGAAGATATAGACTTGATTCTTGCGCCATTTGCTTCCGTTTTCGAAAACCTTCAAGAATATGTGGTAGAGAAGTCCATTTGGATGCGAAGGGGCCAGGGAAAACCATCCGAAGTCATGAAATCTAAAAAGGCCCCTCCAAAATTTTTGCAATTTTCAAACTTCCGTAACTTTTAAAGTAATGAAGATATCGACTTGATTCTTGCGTCATTCGCTTCCTTTTTCGAAAACCTTTAAAAATATGTGGCAAGGAAGTCCATTTGGGCGTGAAGGAGTCAGGGAAAAGCATCCGAAGTCATGAAATCTAAAAAGGCCCATATCCCCAAAATTTTTGGAATTTTCAAACTTCCGTAACTTTTAAAATAATGGAGATATCGACTTGATTCTTGCGTCATTCGGTTCCTATTTGGAAAACCTTCAAGAATAAGTGGCAGAGAAGTGCTTTTGAATACGATGAAGTCCTCTAAGGTCCCCTAGTTGGAGTGATCGAAAAGACAATTTCAATGTCAAAAATATTTTTGAAGAAAGAAATTTAATCAAAAATTGCTTCATGTATTGATTGTCCTGAGAAAACATTCAAGAAACAAATTCAATAAAGAATTGCTTCAATACTGAGAGTCCTGAGATAACACTCCAAAACTAAATTTAATCAAAAAAATTGTCAAAAATATTTTAAAAACGTACTAAAAAGTTATTACCGAGAAAAAATACTTAAAAAAAATCTCGAAGAGGAATGACCCGAAAAAAGTAGTTCAAAGGAAGTATGAAAAATAGAACTCGGTCGTAAAGTCACTGGAGGAAAAAAAGCGAGAGAGAAAGGGCGAGATGGATGGGCACCGATAAGAAAGGACGAAAACTTGGAAAGAAACGATTTCGCTCGTCTCATGGCGATAAATCATCAATTCTCGACCACGATCCGAGTGACCTTTGCACCTTATTTTTCCATCTTTTTTCCAGACAGGTAAATTGCGTGTACTTTACAACGTCCGATACCTCGGGCTATGAAAATTTCTTTTTTATTTTTCAATCGATGTTATCTGCGGCTCATTCTCTGGAAAAATTTGATAAAGGACGTTCCACCTTTGACGTTTACTTTTTAACTTTATACTTTCGTGAATTTATCCTCTCATAAAAAATCGCATTTCTTATTTTTATTTTTAAAAAAATTATAAAAAAAATTGATTTTTATTTGAAAAAAAAAAATTAAATTTTCATTAAACGAGGAAAAAAATAAAATTGGATTATAAAAAATTATAAAACGAGAAAATTAAAGAGAATTCTACGTTTCGGTGCAATATGTTTTCTTTATCGCTCAGGCACGTTGTAAAGGTGCACTATTCCAGGAGTCATAAATTCCGCTCGGTACATTTTGCGAAAATAAACAAGCGCGAAGCTGTGAGATATTCCGCCTTGAAATTTCTCCCGGATGAACTTTAACCGCGTTTAAAGTCTCCCTCCAAAAATTTTAATTCGTCGAACGCTCAAAGTAAATTTCAAAGATCTGAAAAAAATCACGTTCCATTATTTTTCATAATTCTCATTCACAATTTTTTTTGTTTAGAGGAAATTGATTAAGCGTGTGAATGAGGGAGCAAATTTAACGTCGGAGCGTTACACAAACAGGAAATTGAGAGCGAAACTGAGGGCCTTCGAAGGCAGGCGCTGCTTTCTCTCTCTCGCTCTTCTCGTTGACGGTTTCCTTAATTAATTTCCACGCTGTATACTCAACCAATTTTCCAAGATGTCCATCCAACATACTCGCGAATCCTTCGATTGGTAAAAATCTTTGGATTTAACTTCAGAAGGTAACGAATTTTTTAAAATATAATATTTTAATATAATTAAATATTTTATTAATTATTCAATATATTATGATATGTCAGATACATATAATAATAATAAAATAAATATAATTGAAAGATTAAATTTTTTTTAAAAGTTCTAGGTAATTGACTTTAGTGACTTTTGCGAAAAATGACTCCGGAATTTTTTTTTCATGATTTATCACTACATAACTATATAATAAACAATATTTCGGCAACAAAAACATCAAAACAACAATAAAATAAATTAATATAATATGTAATAAAAAATTAAAGAATATAATAAAATAAAATAAATATTTTTGTAATTTTTTTCTTTTCGTTTTCATTTTGAGTCTCTCTACGTTGATTTTTCATTTTATTTTTCAGAATAAGAATGGGTTGTAATAAGGAGTGAAGATGAAAATGATCGGAGGATGAAAAAAGGTCGAGATTATTCGAGAGGGACTCGATGGGTAAGAAAAAAAAGTCTCGATCAGACTTTTCTTTTTTTAGGCTGACAATTGTCCCTCCCAGACAATACTTTCCATATCTCCTTGCGAGATCCACCTCCTTCGGGATTCCACTACAGAATCCCAATTCTTTCATTGCTCCGAAAATTCACGAATTGCTTAAATTTTTTTGATTTCATTCATTTTTATGGAATTTAAAGAAATTGTTTTTTGATTTTATTTAATTTTATGGAATTTGAAAAAATTGTTTTTTGATTTTATTTAATTTTATGGAATTTGAAAAAATTGTCTTTGGATTTTATTTGATTTTGGGAATTTACAAAATTTGTTTTTTGATCTTACTCAATTTTATGGAACTTAAAGAAATTAATTTTTAACTTTAATTAATTTTATAGAATTTATTTTATCTATTTTATGGAGTTTCAAAATTTTGTTTTTCAATTTTTTAAACTCAGAGTGAAAGTAGAAAAACAAAATTTGAAATATGAAAAGTGATAAATCAATATTCGAAGAGCTGCGTCGAAATGCATCCGAGTGGAAGGAGCAGTTTCGAAAATTGGTTTCGAGCCGATAATTCGGTTTCGCATAGACCACACCGATCCCTTTTTTTCCCCGGAGGACGAATGTTCACGCTATCGTAAATTTCCGAGTTACGGTAATCAGCTTTGAGATCGCCTCGAGATATTTGCTCGTCGCTTTATATCCGGTTCATCGAAACGTTCAGCTCTCGACGAAATTATTGATTTTGATCGATGATCAAAAATAATTGATGATTCATCATCAATAATGAGACAGCTCGGAAAAAAAATTATGAATGGGATTTTGCGTCGGAAATGGTGAATGAAGTCGATGATCGTGGTCTGGGAATGCTCAGGAGGAAGAAGGATGGAGATTGCGAGACGTTTGTGGTATTCGTGGCTGGCATTCCTCAGCTATTTCGTGACTCGTCCTCGGTCTAGAAGTCTCGGTGAAAATTTATCCGAATTCTCGAGATGGATGAAGGACAAGAAAAAAGAGGCGAATTCGTCTCACGAAGATGAATCCTCGTCTGCGTCCCTTTTTCCTCCAATCTTATTTTTTTTTTTTCTTTATTTATTTATTTTTTTTTTTGGACCATTTTCGGTCTCGTCTGACTGTCCAATCATTGAATTTCTTGAGGGAAGTTTTTTTTCTCGTTTTTTCGATCTCAGCTCTCCAAAGGGGAATTCGTCTTCTGACCTTACACGAGCCCGTTTCCGGTAGACACGCAATCAGAATTCGTGGCCAGAAGAATTTTATTAGCCATTCTTTTGGCCACCCCTGTTTGGGTGAAAACGAATTTCTTTGATTTTGTTAATCTTTGGAAAAAAAATTTTTTAAATTTTTAGAAAAAAATTTCTTGAAATTTTTAGAAATTTTTTTTTTTTAATTTATAGAAAAAATATGGCAGAACAACATCTCTGCTCAAAATTTGTCTGCTCGATATTGTTATACAGATTGGATATTATTTTTTTGAATTTTTTGAATATTGTTTTTTTGAAATTTTTAGAAAAAAATTTTGAGGTTTCAAAAATTTGTAGTTCTATAATTTTTACAATAATTCAAGCCATAAAAATTTATTTAATTATTAAACAGATAAGAAAAGTTTTGCTAAAATTCAAAAAAAAAATTTTGACGTGTCAAAAATTGAAAAAAAACAAATTCAAAAAATAATTCGATAAATTAAAAAAATTATTTGAACTTTGGAGAAATTGAAAAAAGTTTTAGAAACATTCAGAAATCGTCAAAAAAATTTTATCACAAAATTCAAAAAAATTTAACAAATTATTAAAATTTTGAAAATTTTTTTGATGCTTAAAAATGGATAAGTGGCTAAAAAATGTTGCGTCTTAAGATAAAAGTATTATGTAAGGTATGTAGGTCGAAGATTTAACAGGGTGCATTTCACGTTCGAGAAAGTTTGTTTGACTTCTCTCGTAGACAGACGAAATCGAGATATACTACATTCTTCGCAACGCGTACCTTTTAACTCGGGCAAATCCTTGAGAAATTGTGTACACTCGTTTTCTGCCACCACGGTGCAGTTTCCCCATTGGAAAATAAATTTTCATCCAAACATTTCCTCCTCTTCCTTATAAATACAGAATAAAGCTAACTTTTTTTTTATTTTATTTTTCTTCGAAGAAAGATAGTAAGAAATATCGTTATCGCTTATTTCGGGTAAATAAATAAATAAAATTTTATCAAAATATAAAATTTTTTAAAATATTAAAAATGAAAAATAAAATTTTAAGTGAATAATATTCTTTTGAAAAAAATATTTAAAAATTTTCATTAGCTCTTATTTTGAGTAAAAAAAATCAAGATAAATAAACGAGCTTGCCAGGTACGAAGAGAAAATCTTTTTTTTTAATGTCTGTAGCAATAATGAGGAAAATGAGAAAATAAACGGAGTCTTAACTTTTGGAATATATTAATCAGCTTGAAAAACTTTGTCCCTCGAGAAAAGTTACGGAAGATAAAAGAGGGTTGAGAAATAAAAAAGAACGTCTGATGAATAAAGGGAGGTAAATTGCAATAAAAAAAATAATAAAATAAAGTTAATGAGAATATTAAATTTTGCAGGAAGGGACGATAACGTCAACGATATATTTCGATCGAGTTGGAGACGTAAAGATGAATCGAAAGAGAAAAAGCGAGAAAGCTTCGACATCGGAGACGAAATTCGAGCTAGAAAAATATCCGTGACAATTTTTCCCTCAAATATTGACAAGCAACGAAGACTATGTATTAACGAGGAAAAAGTGAGTAAGCTTTGTTTGCTCGTAGCAGCCTTCCAGCCAACAGAGATGAAGATTTCAACTTCTCTATTTGACTTGTCTGACGAGAAATGAGTTATAGATGTATTATTATTGTAACTAATGACGTAATTTCTTTTAATTAAAAAAAAATTTATGAAATTTTTTACTAAATCTTGAATTAATGTTTTGAAATTTTTTTCATCTTTAAAAATAAGGACTGATAGTTTGAATAATTTTATAAATAGAATTTTAATCAGTGAAATGACAATTTTTCAAATTAAAAATGTATGAAATTTTTTCATGAAGTCTTGAATTTATCTTCGTCGTGAATTTATATCCTGAAAATTGTTAATCTTCAGCTAAAACTTAAAAATTCCCCAAATTTTATAAACAAAAAGAATTTATAATAAAAAAAATGAAATATAATTTTTATAAACTCTAAAATTTTATAATAAATTTAACATTCTCAACTTTTTATCTGCAAATGAGATCGTTTTGATAAAAAAGGAAATCGATAGAAAATTGCATGTATAAGTACCAATTATAATAAGTTCTATCTAAAAATTTTATAAATTTACAAAAATTAATAATAACCAAAAATTATTTATTATCAATATTTTATATTAATTTAATTTCATTAATTTTTTTTATTATTTTCATATTAATAATATAAATTATTATTCAGCCCACACTTTCGTTATGGACTTTTTCAACTTGATTCTTCGTTATCTTTAAATGAGATCGGTGTGATAAAAAAAAAGGAGGACGATGGAAAATTGGATGCACTCCGGAGGAAATGGGATTCCGATTTTCCATGGTCGGCCTACTCTCGTGTTACGTATTATTAGAGATACTAATGTACATTGGAGGCACTTATAGCGAAACGTAAGACAATCTCGAGGCCTCTCAGACACGTATCCTCTCTCCACGATGCCTTTTGGTAAATATATAAATACTCTCCTTCGTCTTCGTCTCTTTTACCATTTTTCAAGCTCTCCTCCATTCTCATCTTTCTTAGAGAAGAGAGCAATCTAAAGTCACTTTTTACTGAATTATTGAAATTCAGAATTAACGAGGAGAATGAATAAATTACCTGCGCTATTTGATCAAATCGCCCAAAAAGCTCGTTCAACGTCTTCACGAGATCCGAAGCTGACAGCTTTTCCGAGAGAGGCGTAAAATTTACGATGTCGGCGTAGAGTATGCTGAAAAAAAAGAGAAAAAATATTGTATTAAAAAAATTTTTTTTAATGATTTTTAATTGATAAAATTAGTAATTAAAAATAAAATTTTGGCACATTATTTATAATTATGTTTAAAAATTATTTTCCAAATTTGAAAATGATTCACTAAATAGTTCAAAAGATATTTTATTGTAAAGTCGACTTAAACAAGTTTGCTTTAAAAATTGATTCAAGCAATGATTTTTTATTCTATAAATAAACAAACGAATCAAATTTCTCTGATAATAAACAATTAAAAAATTGAAATACTGTTGTATATTTAATATTCAATATTACAATGATAAAAAATTGTATAAATAAATAAATTGTCAATTTATTTATTTATAATTAATTAAAAATTATTTACCTAACGTTGTTGTGACGTTGGACGTACATCTCATGAAATCTTGTTTGCTTGTGCTTGCTCACTTCCTGACATGCATCCGCCATTTTCAACATTATGCTACGTTTCACCTGCCAATCAAACGAACGAATCCTCATTGCACATTTTTTTTTCTTCTTTCCTCAACAGAGATTTATTTTCGGAGCGGATAAGCAGCGAGTAATGGCTTAATCTTGCGAATACTCCTCCCTCTTTTTTTTTATTACCTCGTAAAGACATTTTTTATTTCTTCCTTTTTTTCATTTCACGTGCAATCGTAAAAGTGAAATCCCTTTGAGGGCTATTTGTTCGCTGCCTCCTGACTCCTCGCTCATCCGAACCCTCCACTCGCATATTACAATTTTATACAATCCTCTTAACGACATGTACCGCTCCGAATCAATTTCATTTCATTTTGTTTATATACGGATTGTGTATAGACAAATTTCAGGATCTCGACGTTTATGAGAAATCGAGCTCAGGAGTTAGTCTACATTTGGATCCAGTGATGAGGGAATTCGTTTAATTATTGTGAGGAAATGAGAAAAATATTGAGGGGAGAAAATTCTTAGAGAACTTGAAAAGAAATCGAATATTTTTTGATAAATTTCAAATTTTTAACTAATTAATTTAAAAAAATGTTAATTATTTTTTAATTAATTAGTTGTTCGGTTAAAAATAAATAATTTTTTTAAAGTTTTATAATTTTTTCGCGAAAATTATTCTAGGAACAGAAATTTTTTGAGTAAAAACTAAAAAACCCAAAAATTCTTGAAAAATTTGATTGTTGGGTTCGTTTGTTTTCAAATTTTTTACATGAATCAATTAAATTGAAAAAAATCATAAAAAGAATCAAAAACGTTACAATATACAATCAAAATTAAATTACGAAATTCTAAAATAATTGAAAAGTACAATTTTTTTGAATTCTCTTTTCTCAACGTTATCAACTGAATCATTAAAATCAAAAACGAAAAATCCAAAAACCAAAAAAATCAATTTTCTCAAATTCTTTACCTCTCTACTCTTCATCATCTTCAAACCCTTTTTATGATTCTTTTCCCAATTTTACCATCTCACATTAAAAAAAAAAATTAAAAATCCTAAAAATCTATTTTTCCCAAATTCTCCACCATTCCACCCTTTATTTCAAAACTTTTTCCACTTGGTAATAATCCTTGCATCGAACCAATGAGAGCACGTCTCTTCCATCTCCAGGGAAGCAAAATAAAATTGAAAAAATAAAAATAAAAATTCCCATGGAATTTTCCTCAAAGTGATATCATACATAAATGTGTAATCGATTTTCAAAAATATACATCTATACCCTCTCGTATGAGATTCATCACAAGAGGAAACGAGATAATAAAAAAAATGAAAAAAAAAAATTGCATGGAAAAAGACGTTCGAGGCCTCATATCGGTGGTTTTTGAATGAAAATGAATTTCGTCTGTGCCTCGAACGTTCCAACAATTCACAGACGACTCGAATGATCCACAGGATTTAATAATACGTCACATATTTGAAAAAAAATTCGAAGATAAAGGCAGAGCAGTGAATTTAATAAAAGAAATCGTTTCTGCAAAAAAAAAAAAGAAATGGAGGCAGGAGGAGCTGGGCGGCGGGGCGATCTGGGGGGAAAAAAAGGAAAAGAAGTAAATAAATCGAAATGAGTAAGGGTAAAATAGAGGAAAAATGACCTCGGCCGCTATGTAAGCTGGAATAACGCTGAGCAACAGTTGTTCCTGCTGCTCCCTCTCGCACTCGAGCTTTATCCTTGATTCTATGACCGTCTGTGTCCCAGCGAAGGTCCTGCGATGCGCGCGGCTCGTTAAATTTCGGTAATAGACTCCACCGATTATTGCGGCGAGCAGAAAGACGCAGTCGGCTCCGAGCTTTTGACAAGAATACAATTTTAGCAATTAATTTGTCATGTCAAATATTGTTTTGTTTATATTGATATTTAATGGGATATTAATTTATGATTTTTTTTTGGAAAATAATTTTTTGAGTTTTGTATCTAAAATAATTAAAATTGCATTTGTCAAAAAATAATTTTATTAATTAATTTTGTGTCTACTTAAAGTTTAGTTTTGATTAAAGTTAAATCGATCTTTTTAGAAATTAAATTTAGAATTAAATTAGAAGATTTTTTCGAAATATCGTTTTTCAAAATTTGTTTAATTTTAGATTAAATGTCATTTTAATCGTATAGTAAAAATTTCATCGGTGGTTCAGTAGTAGAAAGCTCGTAGAGTAAAAATGTAAATAATTGATAAATTGAATTATTTATCATTCAAGTACGCGAAATTTGATATTAAATTTTTCATTTTTCAAAAATACTGTCAAATTTCATTTTATCTTAATATAGTAAAAGTTAAAAACATTAATAAATTATATAATTTATCACTTATCAAATATTGTTAAGACGTTAAAACATTTTTTACATGAAATTGTTATTCGAAACGAGACTCGAGCTTATTTTTAATTTTTTTTTTAATTTTGCAAGATCTCGAGATCATTTTTTTTCTATTTTTCATCAATTTAAACTTCAATCATCAAAATTTGTTTTCTTTTTATTTTAAATTATTTAAAAAAAACTAAATTGTTGAATTTTATATAATTTTATTAAATATAAAAAAATTGGCAATTTGATATTAAATTGATAAATTTTGTAATTCAAAATCAATACCTGGTAATAAATCGTGTCATCTTGATCCTGTTCCACGATTATCGTTCTGACAAGCGACGAGAGTAGAAGAAGAAGCGCAAGAAAAATTGGCTGTTGCTTGGTCATCCTCGGCAGAGCAGCGATTACGGCGATGATGCAGGCGAAAAGTGGCAACGATCCACCGAGGACGAGAATGCTCGAACCGAGGATTATCGAGCCGATCAGACCGACCGCGAATCTCGCACGTTTCGATCTCACGATCGATGGCAATTGCATCACGACGAGGAGGCTCAGCGATGCGATCAGCATCACGGCGAGACATGATGCCGGAATCACAAAATTGCTAAAATTCTAAAAAAAAAATTATACAATAAACCAAAAAAAAAAAATTGTTTTTGAAAATTTGACTTCAAAAAATTTTTTTTACTGATGTAAAAATAAAAAAAAATTTGGCTAAATAATTAAAAAAATTCTGTTTTAAGAATTTTATTTATTGAAATATTTTTATTCCCAGCTCGAAAAATATTCGTGACCAACATCAAAATAATCAAAATAAGAGTTTTAACAAAATTTTTTTTAAAATCAAAATAAAAAAAATTGAATAAAAAATTTTTTAAATTTGAACGATTTTATTTATTTAAGCAAATCCTCTTTCTTTTTCATCTCTTTGAGTCCAGCGCGCGGTCGGTGGGACTTCCTCTCGTGAGCTCAAAAGACATTTCTTGACCGATGCGGAAATAGCGCGAATAACGATTTTTGCCTGAAGGGATTTTTGCCTCATTGTTACAGCTCGATCCGACGATCCGGAATTAACGAATCTTTTGTAAAATGGAAGCTCGTTAAAAAAATTGCTTTTCCGCCATGTCCCAGTTGATTTTACCATTTTTTTTTTCACTGCACGGTTAATTATTCGTACGTGCATAAAGGAGCGTCGTTATCTCTCGGAATATCTAAAAAATTGTTTAAATTGAAGAAAAATAGAGCGTAGATTTTTTAAATCGATTTAGAAAGCTCATCCACGTGGAGAATAAAAAGCTCTGTTCTCCAAGCCGGGCACGAAATAAATGGCCAAATGGGAAGATTACTCTGCGACGAACGTGATGCGAGAGCCAAAGAAAAAAAATCTCTGAAGGAGAGGAAATAAAAAACGAGAAAAGAATAAGAAAATAACAGCGAGCGTTATTGCTTTGCTTTGATAAAAATGAAAGTCGACAAGTGAAAATAAAAAAATGAGGAAATATTTTTAAAAAACTATTTGGTATTTATTTATTATTTTTTAAATTTATTATTTGGTTCTTTTGATAAAAATGATAGTCGATAATTGGAAATGAAAAAAATGAAAAAACATTTGAAGACGAGGATTATTTTTTTTTATTTGAAAAAAATTGAAACTCAATTAAAAAAAAAATTGAAAATTGAATTTAGCAATTTATTTATTTCGAATTTTTAAATAAAAAAGAGAATTATAAAATCGTTCATTATTTCTTCGCTTTGATACGAAAAATAAAAATTTAATTTCGATGACAGAAAGTTAAAGATGAAAAAAATGAGACTGAGAAGAGTTTATTCAATTTGAATTCAATAATTGGATAAAAATGACTCACGTGAAAATGTAGAATGGCGAGTGAAACGAGAGCTGCGAGGGAGGCGAGGGCGGCGATTAAAAGTGTCCCTGTGTACAACGAGACTGTCACAATTCCCTCGTATCTGTCACGAAGTTTTTCCAGCTCTTTGACGCTCCCGTCATCATTTGCACCCTCCCCAGGACTCTCTGGAATAAAAACGATAACTCATTACTTTACCTCTGATGAATTTTCAATCGAATAATTTTCATTTAACCGGTACAAAAGATTCAAAAATAAAATTAAAATAAATAAAACTTACTAAAGTAAAATTACCAAAATTATATTTAAAATTATTCGATAGTTATAGAAAATTTACTTATATAATAAAAAAAAAAATTCATTCAAACGTAAAAACAAAAAAATCCAAAATTAAAATTTTTTTGGCTCCCAAATGAAAATTTTTCATTTTTCATCGTTTTGATAAAATCTCTAATTGCTCAACAGGTCCAAAAACATTTAAAATTTCAATTATTTCATCAAATAAATATTTTATTAACGAAATAAATATTTTATTTTTCGCCACAATTAAATTTGGGTATTAAAAAATGAAAAACGATTGCACAAAGTCTCAGGCAGTTGTAGAAATGACGGATTTCCGATAAGTGAGAATAAATGGGGTGGAAAATACGATGCCCATTTCACGTTTAGTATATAATTTAGTGTTATCGCGTATGGCTCGCAAAGTTGGGCCATTTGCTCCCATCGGTACTATACTTGTAACACGCTTTATAGCCTGCTCGCATTAACTTAATTAATCGAATTGGTGGTAGAGACGCTCGTTAGAGTTCAACCCGGAGATAATTAGGTGCCCGGCGATCCCAGACAACCCAACCTAGCATTCTCAATCTCGATAGTTTTTTTCTTTCAATTACTATAAATTCTAATCCTCATTGATGAATTTTTAACTAAATGTGTGACTTTGTTGACTTTAATTACAAGAAAGTGAAATAAATAATTTAAATTTTAATTAAGATTTTTGCGAATCCATGAAAATATATAATGAGCGCTTTAGTAATAGTATACAACTATTCTATAATAACAGCACTATTATACTACTTAATTATACTATAATATATAATAATTATATTATAATATAATTGTAGTATACTACTGTAATAGTAATATTATATTTTAGTATTATTGTAGTATAATATACTACTATAATGGTAGTACTATATTAGTATATATTATAGTATTATACTACTGTTATAGTAGTATATTATACTACTATTACTACTACTAGTATAAAGCTATTATAGTAGTAATAGTTTATTGTATAACCAAATCGTTTTATAGTTGTATCTATAGTTTCCACCACATATTAACTTCTGTACTTCTTCAAAATATTTACACATGTTTACATTTACACCTCCTTTCAACATACTTATAAGTTTCTCTTTGACATTTTCTTCACCTACTTCCTCTATCGAATCCTCAGCAAATTTCTAATGAGTCTTATTATCTCGATTTCATTTTATTTCATTTAATTGTTTTTTCATTTCATTTTTTACTTAATTTGAATTTCATTAAATTTCAAAAATGTTATCAAATATTTCGAAAACGAAAAGCTAAATGAATAAATAATTTTATTAATCGTTAAAACTTTGTTATTTTCGAATTTAAGTAAGAAAAATGTTGATTTAATGAAAATTGTAAATTTTTGAAAAATCAACATCAAATAATTTCAGAAATAATAATATAAAGTTGCAGGGAAAGTTACACACGTTTTGAGCTAATCTGCTCGAATGATTGAAGTTTGGACTGGCCGAGCAAACTCTCGCTCGCGCTCTTCAAACGCGGACACGATACAGTAATAAAAAGCTCGAATATCCCACGCTTCATAATTCTACTTTTCCGCAAAATTTCACTCCATCCGTACACTCGATTCTTCATTAACTGCGATTCATCTAATTACGTGAAAACTCGAGACACTCGACGACCTCTCAGTTTGCCTTGTTAAGCTGTCTTTTATTTAAAAGCCAATATTTGTATGCGATTAAATTAAAATAAAATAAAAATGATGTGGAAATTGTCCGATTATTTTATTTAATCGGTACCTAAAATTAGAAAACAATTGATAATTGTTATACATTTTTTGGTAATGGTTCAGTATAACGCCCTCACCTCCAATTTGGTCGGGGGGTGGGGGAAATCGTTGGTGGGGGTTGCCCTACCATCCACCTTTAGCCATTCGCGTCGCTCGGCCCCCACTCCAAAAATATCATCGGTTAAAATTT
>JAPYYX010002592.1:0-14974 GCA_030522605.1 Cremastinae sp. B BG-2022a
AAACCTGTCAAAAAACAGTGAGCTCGGAGAAAAAGAGTAGCGGTAGCTCGAGACGTACAGTTGACGTTCCGTAAATGTACTTGCCTCGAGTCTCTACCGTGACTCTTGATGCTCCAAAGTATTCAGTCGATAAGAAACGTCAACAAATAATTCTGATAATTCGATTATTTTTGTTATTTTTCTTTATGAGCACGACTGAACGTGCTTTCTGATATTTCTCGCTCAGTTTTCCAGGCATCGAAATCATTGCAGTGATTTCAATGCTCAAACACGTCGCTTTGCGATACGGATAAAACTTTTGTACCAATTTTATTCTGTGAGAATGTGTGATGCATGTTTTTTCAAGCGGGAACATCATCTCGATGAACATGCGATTATCCGCAATTAATTTTTTCACGAGCGACGCTTCGATAAGAAAAAATTGCGCAATTGAGTTGAAATCATGAAGTTTCAATTTTTTCTCTCCTATGAGATGATAAAATTGAAAAACATATTATTCACGATTGTTCGCCCGTTTCGGTATGTAACTCTCTTCAAAAACCTGTTTTTACACATGTGACTATACGAATATCCGTGTTTATGTCATCACAGCTGAAAATATCCGTATTAAAATACAAAAACGAAACCTCTCGACTAATCTACCTGAATTTTTGTTACACTTTCCCGTACATAAATTATACATTAAAAGTTAATTTTAGCAAGCGAGCGATTCGCGACTTTAACTATTCAAAATTATTAGTGATCTGCAGATCACGATTAATAAAAAAATTCCAGAAAATAAGAAAGATTATTTCTAAATTATCTACGATTGAAGATAGATATCGAAATTTAATTGATATCGGAGTACAAAGAATGGAAAGCAGTAACAATATAATAGTAATAAAAACAAGTATGTACATTGAAAAAATATCCGGATTAAAAAATGAAAAAATTTGCGTGACTGATTTGTTTTATCTTAAATTTTTTAAATTTTCTTTAACAAATTACGTGGTCTAATTTAATTTTGAAACACGAGCGACATAGACGTTCTAATTGCTTCAAAACATTGAAAAACTGGAGATCGAATTAAAAAATAATTTATTCCAACACATAGAAACCGTAGGTATATCGAAAGAATACAAGAATCTATTATGAACCGAGCACCCAAAGGTGTAAAAGCAAAAAAAATTAGCACTGAAGAAAGTAAATGTACAGAAATATTTTAAATAAATACAAAAAACGCGCTAATTGAACTTTTGTAATCCTAAAAATGAAAAATTAAATAGGTAAAATAGAATAACGCGAGTCTACAAATAGAAATACAAAAAGTATCGAGAACTCTATAAGATAATAAAAAAAATATTTATTTTCTTACCGGTGGTGATTCAGAGGCC
Source organism: Cremastinae sp. B BG-2022a (assembly GCA_030522605.1). Classification (NCBI taxonomy): domain Eukaryota; kingdom Metazoa; phylum Arthropoda; class Insecta; order Hymenoptera; family Ichneumonidae; species Cremastinae sp. B BG-2022a. Next base: position 1,374 of record JAPYYX010002592.1, read on the forward strand.
GAATAGACTTCACTCGGAGCGTAGTGGCTATGAGGAGGTGGCATTTTTTCCGAGCCTACGGCGACAGTCGCGAGCGAATCGAGTTGGTCCTTCTCCATTACACCCGTTGTTAAATAAAATAAAAAAATTTCTCTCCACCGTTAAAAAATCGAGAAATTTATCGAAAATGAAAAAAAAACAAAGAACAAAAAACTTCGCGTTTAAAAAAAAAAAATTGTCAGCACGTCCGAGATATTCGTGGACCTCTCGATGTAAATTGCTCGATGTTCGAGCGAGCAGTGAATGTCGAAAGAACGGAGTGCTCGGAGGTTACCGCTAACTCGAACAACTCCAAGTGGGGCGATCCCCCACTACGCGGTATTAAAACTCTTCTAAACTCTCTCATGCCCGTTTCGAACGGTCCCCGTGTTTTTGCCTCGCGAGTCTTCCTTCTCGCGCGCACACTCGGCCAAGTATTTTTCTTACTATCGCGTTGCTGCAAGGTGCAATTGAACCAGCGAGGCGACTTTCTAAGCGACGTCTATATACGCCGCCATTTCTCAGGACCTCGACGAGAACGCTCAAATTTCATTGTTTCGGAGCTGACCTCGCGGAAGAAGCTGTCAACATTTTTCCTATACCCTGATGAACATTATTTTCCGTCATATATCGATTTTGAATGCGTTGAATATTGAAAAATTATAACGCATTGAGAATAAAAATTACCAGCAATAATTTTCATTGCAACGAAAAAATTTACATATAAATTGTAAAAAGTATAAATTGGTTTGTACGGATTTAAACTGAAAAATATTGAAAACATTTTGTTTCATTTTTAGGATCCGTTAAAAATTTCAAAAAATTATGACAAATTAAATAATGGAAACGTTTTACACGACATTTATGATTAAAATAATTAGTTTTCGTTTAACTTTCGCAATAAATGTTGCCAATTCAAGGAGATAATAACAAATCTTTTAACTTTCAGTTTAGTTGACAACAAATGTCCAGCGCCTGAGTAGAAAGGTGATAAAAATCATGAGGTTAAATTGCCGTAAAGTTTTTAACAAAAACGTTTGGCAAATTTTAACTAAAATTATTTTGAATGATTTTTTTCCGACAATCACTGATAAAATATGATTTCCTGTTCAAATTATCGATCGTGTACCTAACTTGAACGAATTGAATTAATTTTTTATTTATTAATAACAAATTATGTAATTTTTATCAAAATGTGATAAGATCTGACTGCAGATGCAAAAATCTCAGATTGTTATTGACAAAAAAATCCACCAGAGCACCCGGATGAGAAAAAAATCCTTCTTAATTATTTATTAATAATTGAACATCTGCATATTACTTAAAAATACATAAATAAAAAATTGAGAACTCGTGAAATCTTTGAGTCCGCCAAAACATCATGTGTTACTATTTTGGTCACGGCCCTCCAGATTTACAAGGTTAATATTCGAAAATGAAAATTTTTCAAAGTGACGTTCTCGTACCGCGCGGTCTTTAATACGCGGCGTAAACAATAACTCGACGTTTCCGCGATGTGACGAAAAGCGTTTCGTCACGCTGTGGTGAAACTTCCGAGGATTTATAAACTCGATTCGTGTTTTTACTCGAGCCGTGGCCAATGATTCGTTAAACGCGACTCGCAAACAATCGCTTTGAATAAAAGTTGGAAAATATCGAAAACGTAAAAAAATGTTGTTTGAGATCGATAAAAAAATCAATTTGTGATTTTGATTTTTAACGTCGTAATATAACTTTAAAATTGATTGAAACCGAAAAGAAAATTTTTTTTTAATCATCAAAGAAACGTCAATGACCTTTCATTTGAACCTCTTTCAATTTTTTGTTAAACTCAAGCAGGCTTTTCGAAAGTTAAGATAAATATATGGAAAACCGAAAAAATTGCTCTAGATCGATAAAGAAATGAATTTTTGCATTTTGATGAATAAATAACGAGGAAAAGCGTGAAGCTGTAGATCGATGATTAATACAGTAATTGAATATCGTGAATAATCAATCGCTTATTCGCATAATTCTTGCACTTTTTGTAATTCGACAACTGGCTCATGCCGGGAGTAGAAACGATGATGAAAACGGTGAAACATTCAAGTTCCGTTTGCTGACTGATTGGCAGTGAAAGTGTCGGATAAGTTTCGTACGAAGCTATTTTTCGTTTCACGACTTATCTAGTTTAATGTTGATGGGCACAGTTTTATGCAGCACGAACGATATAGGCAGCGCGTACCTCGATTTCATGCCGGCTAAGCACAGCTTTCCCCGTGTCAAGCCTTTCATCATTGAACGTATGAAAAAAAATCGGTGAATGATTGACCATGACCTCAGAAACGTTCTCATGAATAAATTATTTTCCTCGAGAACGCTCGCGACAAGATTTATCATCAGCACGTTGAAACTCTAGACGAAATATTTATTATTACACCAGGACCGTGGGACGCGATCATTTTTAATGATACACCAGGTCGGGTTAGTATTGATAAAAATCGTGCAGGAAATGAAATTCAGAGAATGCGATCGATCGAGGATCGAGATGATTCGTTAAAAAGTATTCAATCGCAAAAAGGTCGAGAGAGTTCACGAAAAACAAAATTTCGATCCAATCCGTGAAGACTTCAGATAATTCAGAATATTTTTATACTAGAAAAACTTCTTGACGTGATCGGTTTGAATGATCCCAGATCGGATCATCGTTAAGAAGTTCAGAGAATAAAAAAATCCTACCAAAAATGAAATTTTGACAGCGTAATCGTTCGAGGATCGATTTAATTATAGTTGAAACGACTCAATTAATAAATCCATCAAAGTCAAATGTCACGTGTCCAACCCAATCGATGTAGTAAAAAGGTCAAAAACTTCATCAAGTACGAAATACAGCACACACACACACACACACAATCACCAAAGACTTTCACTCAAGATCAGTTAAAAAAATCAAGTTATATCCATTTACTGTCTCCGCATTAGATATTACAGCAGTGATATTACAACTGAAGCATAAATGAATAAAGTACAATAAAACTGAGGTATGAAAAGAGAGGTTGGCGTTCCACATAATGCAAAATAGCTTCATCGTTAGAGGTTCCGACATTTCCGAGGATATTGCAAATGTCAATGTCAAGAAATGTGGCGAAATATAATACGCATATAGAACAAAATCAACGAAATATGATGACTTAAGGTCACATCGGAGAAACTCATACACCCTGACGTTTTCTATTCTGCAGATACGTACGCTCGAATATCTATATGATTTTTGCTACATTGAAAAAGAAGTACTCGAGACCACAGGCTCTCTGCGACTGTTTCTTTATAATTACTTTTTGATGAGGGACGATAGGGTAATTAGGCACGTAGAAAACTGCCCGGTTAATCTTAAACCACTTATTCTTCGCGCTAGGTGCTATTACACACACGCAATAACTATTATACTCTTGTACTCTTCAGTTTTTCTGCGTTGATCATAGACTCTGAACACTCTGAAACTTCTGAAGCACACAATCTATTTTATTGGCGGGATAGAACGAAGAAATTTAACACAATTCGATTTTTCAAATTGTTTTTAATTAAAAATTGAATTATTCACATTTTTAATAAAAACCTTCAAATTGATTCTACGTATAATTATAATCAACAGAATGGTATCAAGAAATTTCTAATAATTTGATTCTTATACTTTTCGACATTAAACATAAAGCGGATTGAACCAACAGTCGTATCGTGGTCGATGTTCAATTCGAGTCGATGTTAACGGATCAGCGCTGAGCGGGAGATGGGTTTTTCTGGGTATTTCGAGGTTTGACTACTTCGAGAAACCCAGAAAGGACGTCGCCGAATGTACCGGCACGGATTTTCTGCAGTTTTCCCGTGCCCGTGTGTGAATGCGATATAGGCTAGGAAGGAAGTTGGTTGCAAACGCAATGGGGGGCGGGGGTAAAAGGCTGGTAAAACGGAAAGTTGTAAGGCAGGATTGTGAGTCGGATGTAAATTCAAAAGGATATACAGGATAATCAATACTGCTACTACTATAAACCGAATTAATAAAAAAATTGCTGGTGATAAACTGTCACTGATGATCACGAAAAAATCTAACGCTCAATCTGCAAAATACACTCAATTTTTTATATACGAGGCATTCCACACGCCATTTTTCCCTATTGTCAAAACGTGCATCTTCGATTTTGCTCATTTATTTTTGGAGACTCTGAAAAAAGTATTCACAATTTTTTTCAAATTTTTTTGTCGAGGCAATTATAAGATACGAATCTTTGAAAATTTCGCCCCATTTTTTTCAAATGATTATAACTTCGTGATAAATGATCCGATTTACATTTTTTTTTTTGAAATTGTGTATTTTTTATTGAATTTTTTGTAAATTTCATACAAAAAATTATTCATATATAACCTGATTGATTTAACAAGAATTTAAACCTTAAGTAGGATTTTAAAAACTGTTTGGGTTGGTGATTTTTTTTTAAATTTCCAAACATACTACGTCTTAAAACACAAATTTTAAGCCTGGACCGGTATTGGGGAAAGGATCGTTTCTATTTTTTTACTATTTACAATTTTTTTTCATTTTGCACTGTGAATATGGTAATTGTTGGGATGATACCTTCGTACCTTCGTAGGGGTCGGAGGGTGGGGAAATTTAAACTCGTTTAGTTAATGAACACAATGCTGAAAAGAATTCATGACAGTCAACGCCCTATAAAAAGTTATGGGGTTTTGAATTTTTTTAAATCTCACGATCGATATTAAGGATGAGAATACAAAATGATGGCAATAAATAATTTCTTGGGGTGGGGGGACTTGTTTTTGGGGACCAATAGTTTTCTGACCTCCTGAATACAATGCCGAAGAGAAATCGCGTCATATTTTAGTACAAACTCCATAAATAGTAGATGCAAAGGTGAAAAAAAAAGATTTTTTCAATAACTCTTACTTACCACCCAAAGTTCACAATCATCAAAAGAATCGCACGGGACCGACCCCGCAAGATGACAAATAATAAAGACAAAAATTAAGAAACAAATTTTTTTTTCATAATTTGTTAACTTATTATTAGCTTTGACGTTTTGTTTCGAGTAATTAATCGATGATGTATTTCATTACCAAAGAAAATGTTCTTTTTCGATCTGCTATGTTAATTGATTTTTAATTTTTATTTTTGTTTAAATGCACTTTTAAATCACCAAATATAATATTCTTAGCAAACAAACAACTGTTCGATATATTAAACTTCATCAAATTTTGAAATATTGAAAATTTTCCCCAAATATTTGGGGTACTTTATTTTTCCCCCACCCATGGGCGGGGGGGGCTCTCCCCCATATTGTAAACAATAATATAGTGAGTCGGCCGAATCATGGACACAATGTCAGAATTGCAATCGGTGGGCCCATCCATGATCCATCTGCGGGGATCTCAGACGAAGGTATTGAATTTATTAGTGACAATTGTGAATAATATTTTTAGAAATTCTTTTTTGCAGATTTTTGTACGTTGCGTCAAGATATAGAGTGTGTATCGAGAAGATAACTATAAAACTTAAGTGGTCTTCTTCTTCAAAGTTAAGTATCCGATGTTACGTCGAAAATCTGTTGCATGAATAATTAATCGTTGACGAAGGAGAGCTTGATGCAATTGAAAATGCTGATTGACTTCTCATTCGTTAATATTATGAAATGCTGAAGCATTGAAATGAGTAACGGGAAGAATATTGGTGCAACCCTTCATTCAGTGAGACATCAGTTCGGTAAATTTTGACGACGTGTTGAAATTTTTATTCTGTAAGACACGCGATGATAGTCATTTCGAAAGCATCGATTAGACCGTACGAGTTCATTGACTCCGTTGAGAGAAGGATGTTTACGATTATATTCGCGGTGTGTAATTTCTTCTGCGTATCGGGAAGAGATGACCGTCGAAATTGCGTCGTTGCGAGGGGAATTTGCCAACCGCCAAAACACCGGAGTCTTATCTGCGTATATTATCGCGTTTCTTCTTGAATAGAGACAGGATCTTTGTGCCGATTCTCAGTTATTGTACGTCCAAAAAATAGGCTCGGCCCAAACAACTTTCGAAATTAAAAAAAAAAGAATTATTGTTCAAGAGACATGTTATTTTTTGGTACTTAAATTGAATGATAAAAATCGCGCCATTTTTTTCATTTATTATAAAAGTATATATTAATTCCTAAATTTTTAATTATTTCTTTAGAGAGAACTAAAAAACTTTGAAAATTATCTTTAACGAGGCTATTCATTTATTATGCTTAAATTAAATAGTAAAATTATGACGTTCAAAGTGCACACTTTCCAAATTTGACACATGAATATTATAATAAATATTATTTTCAATTTTTAATTTCTTTTTTACAGAAAACTCAATAGAAAGTAAGAATTTTTTAATTTATAAAAATAATAAAAAATTAGTAATTTCTTTATTCCATGAAATTATTTTCACAGTTTTAGGTAAAATGTCTAAAACTCGTGTGAATCAGTTCGCATCGCAGAATGTGCATATGCCAGGAAAAAGCATACTTCGAGCTCAAATCTTGATTTGATCTCGCAGGTATGACGCCTGGTCTTTTCGCTTCGAATGCATGAAACGTATATAAGCGTTGGCCGCGCCATTCCCTCATTTTGCCCATCCTCGCTTTCACCAGCTTCGATATATGTATAATACACGTGCATTGTATGTATGTAGACTTGTCAGTTATAGCCATCTCTTCAAAGCTATAAAATCGGCTACGAGGTCATTTACATCTGCTTTTTTTTCATTCATCCTTTATTGTCACCCAAATTTAAGTCTGCTGTTCAAAAAAATATACGGCGAGGTGTAAGAATCGCAAATGTCACGGTTCTTGGTGTTATTATAATTTTTGTAAAAGTCATCTACACCCGAGTACCTCGATCCGAGAAGAATACACATGCAAATTCCGGCACGAAACATCTTCAATTTCGAAATCTAAAGCGAGAGGTCAAGAAACCAAAAATATTCAATATCTAAAAAAGTATTGAATATTTTTTATTCGTTTAATTTTTTTCATTGGATAAAAATTATATATTTATTATATTTCGTACTCGAATACGATAATGGACCCTGTCAACTAATTCAGTAGAGTAAAGAACTGCAGTTTGAAGCACAAAATTTCCTTTTTCTTTAAGGTGCGTTTTCATGGGCATCAGTGAACTGCGGTAGCAATCTGATAAATCTGCTTTCCCATTTGTGGATTTGATTCGCACACATTGAATTCTACCAATAGCAAAGCAGTAGGAGATTTTGCTGCCGCAGTTCACTGCCCATGAAATCGCACCTTAAGGTTCGTCAGACGGATGATGCACTGAGGCATGATTAGCATGGGACTCCCCCAGTGAAATTAGAAACACAAGGCAGCTGCAATTGTTTACTTTTCTGAGTTCGTTTTGTAATTACATTTTCTATAGCAATCGAATAACTTATATAGTACTCGGGAGATTTCAGAAAAGTGTGTTTCAATTCTTACCAAAGTTTAATCTGCAAAAAAACTGAAATTTAAACGTTTGAAAACATCTTTACAAATTAATAAGATTTGTTTACGACTTCTATAACATTTGAATATTAGATGTTTTCCCGCTGTGCTTTGTGCCATATGTGTGTTCCACCAATGAAATTTTCCATCCAAGTATACCGTTTACGAAAAGACGGAGAGGTTGAAATAAAAATACTCTCGTTGCTTATTTACGGTAGAAAGTGCAATTATTAATGTTACATGTATTTATTTGAACATATTTACTCATAAACTCGTTTTTAACGTTTGGGTATTGTTTGTTTGTAAAAGTTCTTTTCGTTCATTTGCGATTGGAATTCGTTTCTACTAACCTCAAAACTTTAGTAACATAAAACATGTGCAAGCTCTCGATTCCACGTGTTTCTCGATAAATGTATTAAAAATTATTAACAAAACGTGTTATGGCCTATTTCATAATTTGTGTTTTATAATATTCATCGCTCAGTCTTTTCTGTGTCAGAACTCAAACATTCACGAAACTTCTTACGAATGTCAAACTTCGTTACACTTCAAAGTTTAGTGCAAGCATGAAATGCTCGTCGTTGCAACGATCATCCAAGACGTAGCAAGCCATGACAATTCCTAAAAGCAAGCAGCTCCAACGTGCTGAGAAAAAGCAGAAGAAAATGGCAGCTTTGCTCGAAGTTATGAAATTGAATGACAAAGACCGAAGAAACAAGAATTCATCTGTGTTGGTCAAAAGCGAGGATATTCAAAGTGTTCCTGATGGTTCGGAGAGTGAGACCTTGTGTCGCAAAAGAGTATCGAGCGAAGATATTGATGATACCGTTGCTAAAAATAGTACCTACGACGATAGCTCCGAAAGCACCGAAACCGGAGATCCTCTTAGTACAAAAAAGCCACGGTACCAAAAAAAAATTTTTTTTCCACGAATTATTATTCAATTCAGAGCAAAAACTAATTCAAGTTTCATATTTCTTAATTACAGTCTCAGCGGAGATGAATACATAAAGCTTAAGCAAGAATTGAAAGAGAGAAAAAGGAGATTAAGAACCATACCAAGATTCAGATTAAAAGGACTTGGTGAAAATGCAAGCTTAAAGGTTGACTCTGATGAGCGGATCCCGATATTTCTTCGAGATGTTCAACACTTGCTCATGTACTCTCTTCTTGGACACTATTCACCTTATTTACCAGCAAGATGGTGTCATTTGGAAAAATTTAATAGGGTAAAAAATTCTAATGAATATTTTCTGTGATAAACTGTGAAATTTTCATTAAAATTTGGATATGTTATGACAAATATTTTTTTTTATATCTGTAGGTAACGCATACTGTGGCATTAATAGTCGAAGGTTTCTCCATTTACGATTATGTTTCTCATGAATCGAAATTTGAAAATATTACTTCAAAACTGGAATTCGGTGTGGAGATGCTAACACCCGCATCGTACGGTGGGTCAGTCATTGAGGAAATTGTTACGGTACCATTGACACGTACACAATTTGATGGAATAATAAAACGTAAAACTATTTATTTATTAAAAAATTTATTCAAAGTAGAGTTTTAACGATTTATCCACGTTGATACTTTTTTACTGATTAATTACTTTTGTTCGTAGAATACGGATCGTTGGAAGTCGCTCTTCAAAGTACCGGAGATGTCGTGAAATTGCTGAAAAGCGTTTTTCCTATGAGGGCAGCGACTAACGAAGATGGTCGAGAATTGACCAAAGAGGAGATGACTCTTCTTCCACCTATGGACAAATTTCCCAGGACTCAATTATTGCTATCTCCATGGCAGTTGGTCGAGGAAAATTATCCTCTGCCGTTGAGCGGAAGTCTTGCTAGCAGGTACAAAGATTACGTCTTTACAAAAGATGTATACATCGAAGCTAGTGCTAGATCTCCAATGTTCGGTCTCGATTGCGAAATGTGCATGACAACGTCAGGTACCTTGGAACTCACGAGGATATCTTTAGTAAACGAACAGATGGAGGTAATTATTTAAAAAATTATTTCTATGACGTTGTGACAAATGTATGAGATGATAAAATTAAAAATCTTGTGGTTTGTGGTTTACAGACCATTTACGACAGTCTCGTCAAGCCTGAAAACGACATTACGGATTATCTGACTCGTTTCAGTGGAATTACAAAAGAATTGCTCGACGGTGTTACGACGAGGCTTGAAGATGTCCAAAAGAAATTACGAGAGATATTGCCAGGCAACGCGATTCTCGTTGGTCAGAGCTTAAATTCTGATCTTCACAGTCTTAAGATGATGCATCCGTACATAATTGATACTTCAGTTATTTTTAATTTGTCCGGCGACAGGTATATAACGTTTTATTGTAAATGTTCGGTGGATTCGTAACTATAAGCAAATTTTTAATTATTAATCATGATTTTAGATATCGCAAGGCAAAACTGAAAGTTTTGGCAAACGAATTCTTGAAAGAAAAAATTCAATCAGGTGGGAAGACCGGTCATTGTTCCACAGAGGATTCTCAAGCATCGCTGAAGCTTGCTCAGCTCAAGTTGGCCAACAGCGTCGATTTCGGAGACGCCGTGCTCACTGGTTACAGAAACATGGACGCTACGTTATCGAAAATCGACAGAAAGAGCGAGGACATGCAAAATCTGAAGAGAGAACGCTGCAATTTTGGAGTTTCAATTTTCAAACACGTTACCAAAGAGGAAAAAACTGCTACGATCGTCGCAAAAGACGAAATTATGAATGAATATTCACGATATCTTAAAAATTCGTCACTCAGTATAATGGACGATGAAAATTTCGACCAAAGTGACCAGGTGGGTGTTACGATACACTTTCATGTTGAGGTAGTTGGTACCACGTAGATATCGAGACATTTATTGTTAAAAAAAAATATTGTTAAAAATGTTCAGTTGTCTCTCATGAGAGCACGTGTTAACTATTGCAATTTTCAATCCTAAATATCTTGACTTCTAGATGGCGAAACGTCTTGAAATTTTGCATGGTTCTTTTTAGTACTTCAAAAAATTTTCCTCTAGCTTTTTAAAAAAATTGTAAGATTTTTTTTTTGTTTGACTGTACCGACAGAACGTTCTTAAGTTCTATCAATACTTGTAAGTGGAAACAGTAAATGAGCGTGTAAAGTAAAATATTGAAAAATATAGTAATTCATCATGATTCGTTAAAAAATAGCCTTTGCATTATTTGAAGCTATAGTCGAAACAGAGTGCAAAATTTGTAGAAACTCCACTGTTTATTAATCAAGATATAAATGGTATATAAGAAATCTACCCTTTTTACATGAGCTCTTATGAGGCATTACAGAAAGTTGCAATTTTCAAAAATAAATATCTCAATTTCCAAACGGTATGTCTCGTTCAGATTTCAGTACAAATCGCATATTATATCTATCTTACTACAAACAATGGATTCAGAAGAGTAGAAAACTGCAATTTCCTCGTTATAAAGTGCGTGGAATTTCCCTGGGGTGATCTCATGTTAATCACCCCAGTACGCCATCCATCAAACGAATGAAAAAAAGAAAATTTTGGTCTTTACTTCGGCCTATAGAACCGCGGTTCTATACTCTTTAAAAATTTGATGCTATAAATCAAGTTTTATCCAAAAACAATGAAGCATAATTTTAACATGTAAAGCGATAGAACCTCCTTCATTTTCCTTTATGACTGTTATTCTGAGCAATATTAATACTATAAAAGTCTGTATATTTTTTAATTATTTACTTTTTACTCGCAGCTTCGTCTCGTCGTCACTGAAACCAACAAACAATCGGTGAAGCGAACTTGCGAAATTGCGATGGAACACGCTTTGACGTTTTGCCACGTGAGAATTCCCGAAGTTGACAGGAACGATCTTGAGGCCATGGAAAAAAACTGCAAATCCTTGGACAAATGGTTTAGAAAATTGTGGGAAAGCACAGCGGTGAATGGTCTCGTATGTGTTGTCCTCACTGGTCAGCAAAATGCTTCAAATGGCGCGTGTTTTCTCAACGTTAAGAAGCATCCAAATCCTCTGACATTGTAAATCAAACTCTGAGACAGAGATTGTTGGTCGTCGAGAATATTTTCAACGAATTTCGATATAGAATTTTCTTGCTGTGTACAAATTGAGTTTATAACAATAAATTTTTTTATATTTTGTTGATGTGTACATTTTCTTTCAAATTGTAATTCATTTTAAAATCTGAAAATATTCAATATCGTCATTTAGAGGAGTTTCTGAGTTTCTTAAGGTTTTCAATTTCGGTCGTTGAATACTTTTTACACAATTGTAATGCAATGTAATTTTGTAATTGTAATTAATTTTGTAAATGTAATTCTACAAAATGAGGACAGTCTCGACTTTTGAAATGAACAATTGAATATTCGTTGTATAAACCTGTATAAATTTTTTTTTTATTCAAATTACTGAAAAACATGGGCAAAAGCAATTCGAAATACAACCTAGAGACAACGAACCAACGTGTCAGTTTCATTTCGTTACAAAAATTTGGACGTCGAAATTTCCAAATCAAATGTAAACAAATCTACACATATTTTTGGAGCTCCCGTGAGTATATAAACAAATCTTCGTGCATCCAAGGTTAATTGTCCCAGGTCCATGCAGCGCCTGCGCAGTACTCACGACGCTATACTCGGATGAAAATTTTTGCTTCAGTTTTACTTACCAAAAATAAGAATGGGTACACGAACACTTTTAACGTGAAATCATTTCCTTTTATCAAATGTATATAATTTTATTATTGAGCTAATAAATAAAATGAACTACAAAAAAGTAAATTATTTAGCTTTTTTATATTTTAAAATCCTTGTTTTCGAATGCTGAAAAATATTCGTGAGATGTTTCATATACAAATTATATCTAAATTAAAAATTCTTTTCTTACCGAATTGTATTTTTAAAAAATCCTTTGATTTATTAGTACGCAGGAAAATTATTTTTAAAGCTTAAGTCAACATATGCTTTTTGGGCTCTACGTAAACATGCCTGGCTAGCTCAGTCGGTAGAGCATGAGACTCTTAATCTCAGGGTCGCGGGTTCGAGCCCCGCGTTGGGCGTTAACTTTTTGAATTTTTTTAAATAATGTATGTCATTGACAACTATTGTTTTTGAACCAAAATTGAATTCTTAAACAAATTTGTTGAACAATTTTGACTAAACCGATTGCAATATGTTAATTTTTGGTCATTTCAATTGCGGGAATAGATCGAAGGAGACAAGGATGTAAATTGATCGAACGCAATGTTGAATTGGACGCAACGAATTATACTCAACAGAGGGAAAGGTAGTTCAATATCTTTCGCAATATCGTCGTATAAGAATCACGTCGTATTCGTTTAATTTTTTTCTGCGTCTCTTTTTTTTCTTTTCCCCATGAATACGTACTTTATACGTTTTTATGGAATCACGAGAATCTTTTTTTATACATAAATAATCGAAGGAACAAGGAAAACGATCGATTGTATGCGATCGGCCTCGATGGTTCACCCGGGAATACGTGCTCGTGCCTATGAGACTCCAGTGGATCGTTCAGTCCGCGATTTAAATCCTTACAGTTCAGTTTTAATTCCATGAATTTTCTGCATATCCAGAAATTGTTTATTGAAAATAACGAATTATGAATTACATTTAAGAAAATTCGATTTGTTCCGAAAATTTAAGATTTTTTAATTAATATAAACGCAAAATTTAACTTTATTTCAATAAAAGAGTTCATTGTGATATATTCAGCGATTAATTTGATTGGAGAACGGAGAAGTCTCTGAAGATGGTTCGAACGCCGTCGTCAGGGAGACGTCCAATCCGGTCTTTTTCATTCCGGAGAAAAAAGACGAAAATCAATTTCAGTGAGTTTTAATTTTACGATAAGTTTACTATTTTACTATATTTTAAAATGTCTGGTTTCCCTACGACTTATAATACTGAGCTCATTTGGAGGAATGGTAGGTACAATACATATCAAAAGTACGTTCAGAACGAAAATTTGCGAATTTTTGGCTTTCTAGTCTTTTGAAAAGGTTCTGAATTTTTTGTGTATTAGCTGCAATAGCGATTAAC
>JAPYYX010002593.1:0-28444 GCA_030522605.1 Cremastinae sp. B BG-2022a
ATCAAATCCTTCGATCAAAGACTAGATAATACGATACAAAAACTGAATCTATTTGGTTTTTTATTTCTGATGATCGGTGTAGAAGTTATAGTGGTCACCATCGAAGGCCTTTTTCTGGACAGCGGTCCGTAAAATATATTATATCTGCTCCATTTGTGAATCTTTTATACTAGAAAAATTATGAAACATGGTAAACAATATACCCTTTATTATGGAAAAAGAAACAGTTCGAAAGCTGCAATCAGTTTCCCAAAAAAAATTTCAAAAAAACATGCTTTTTTTCGGCCGATGACTAGATGTAACCCCTTAACTAAAAAATATCAGTCAAAATTTGAATCAGTATATTTTCTTATTAACGAAAACATTGATTATCATCTTCGAATAAAATCGCGTACGATCAAGAGCAAAGTAAATCCAAAAGCTTTAATTAAAATCAACGAAGAATATGAAATTGGCTGTATCGTTTTGTCGCGTGCCTTCGAATTACGTCGAATTTATCGCAGCGTTTCTTATCGATATCATTTTGTCAAGCCAATAGGCGCGAGCGAGGCAACTTCGAGTCTGGATCATTAAGTGCCCGAAGGCATGCACTCTCATCCACTATATACCTCCGAACAATAACCATATATTCTTGATTTCATAGTTCGAATAAGACCCGGCTTGTTGTTGGCGGACGTAAATGTATGCGCGCCAGGGACTGAGCTCCGGTGCATACATATCCGGGCAGTAAAAAAGTGCAATTAAGACGTTAAGTCTAACCGGTGTATAAATAATGGAAACGGATAGAATGCGAAATGAGGTGACTGCGGTGAGAGATGCGCGAGCACCGAAAGGACGCTTCCGTCTTGCTTTTTCGCTAAGGAAAACCTCGAGGAGAGGACGAGGATGGAGAAGGAGAGAAAATAAGGTCGAGAGCTTAAGGGGATGAGAATGTATGTGCGGGTACATGGACAAGTATTATATACGGCGCAGATGAGCCTCGATGCTAGCCCGGAGCAAAGAGTAAACTCTTCATTTATTCTCTCTCTCTCTCTGTCTCCTCATTCCTCATGATCTTGCATAGTACTTCGGCGACTCTGATATTACAGATATTGAATATTGATAGGCTAGAGCTCGCCGCTTTCGTGACGACTTAATTCCCCAGGATTTATCGCTGGCAAAACGAAGCTCGCGGTTCTCTCTCGCGGCTTCGTCCCGCTCTCCGTTTTAGATATAGTCTTAATGCTTCTCGCTCTATTTGCATCGATCCGTGCATTTGCCGCTCCATAGAGTTTCCTTTCATTCATTTCCATTATTGTACGATCTCAAATTGATCCCTGCGGTTCTGTCCGTGTGTTTTGTGTGAAACCGTGGCGCGTTTCCTTTTTTTCTCGCTTTCATCCATCGTGTGATTTATTTCAATCAATATTTAATTCCCTCGCATTAATCGCTCAGAAGTTTTGCTTCCTGAAATGGTCTTTATCCGCGATAATTGGTAGTGAAACTTTTCATTACTCCCGAGATTTATTGAAGACCGTAAATTGTTCTACATCTGTAATCTGAATTTATAATATTTGAGTTCGCTGTTTGATTGCTGCAATTATACTCGACGATATTATATACATATATATATATTATATTTTTTTTCATATTTTACTCAATTTCCGATACTGATAAGTAAGAATTATTTTGTACCGTGGGTGTTAAAAATGTGAAAAACCCGTAGACCGTCATTAATATCAAGTTTATTGAATTTAACCTCAGATTTTATTTAATATGCGGTGCACAAATACACATTGAACACGCCCGGACCGAAGTCATTATCGTTGGTATCATATTTTCCTGGAAAATCCTCCGTACCGTGTTTTTTAATCAGTGTAATCAGCTTGATTACGATAAATTTACTATGCAACTCTGGAGGTGGTCTCTATCGAGGTCTCGTAGGCAGACAAATCGTAGCCAGACAGATATTACGTGTAATTGAGTCGTTATTCCGCTAGAGAGCTAATCGAGAAAAAATCTCCTCCGCGTATACGGTGCATGCGGAGGAGCGAAAAGGAGCTTCGGGAGAGAAGAAGAAGAGGAGAGTTATGTGTATAAGCTACCGCGAATTAACAGCGCTGCGTTATTACATGCTTCTTAAATCACAAATAACACGTCATGGCGTATATGTGCGCACGCACGCATATTTCTCTCTGTCAAAAATCGGAGCCAACGGGAAATCGAGAGGGAACGAGATGATTGTGCTAGCTCTTCGAGTCGTTATCCCGGGTACAGGAACGATCCCGATGCTCTCGGCGAAGTTTATGTGTATCCCAGCTCCGGGCTCTTTGGACATCCACTCCGGTAATATACTCGCACGTATTATTACGACCACCCTCTCTCGATTCCGGTACACACAAGCGTGCAAATTTGCGCTTTAAACACACGCCGGGCTTATGAATTATGGATATGGGTGCATCGACGCCAAATTGACAGCTCTGTGACAGCCGCTCGTTCAACTTTTTTTCCATATTAATTTCAATGAATATCCGATAATCCGCTTTGTTCGTGTTTATTCAATTTTTTCACTACCCTCGTAAAAAAAGACGACGAAATAAAATTCATCCTTTTGAGGATTTTGACGTGAAACATCTTTTAAATCGGTCTACACTTTCGAAAACCAATGGAACGGAACTGTGCAACGGAAACACATATATATTTGGCTCAAGCGCGCGAGAATTCAAAATCATATGTAGACGGGTGGTTTGCGGGATTCCCACTGATGTCATGTTCTAGTATATGGGTATCCATAAAGTGGGCGTTGGGAGGTAGGTGGTGAGTTGGGAAAATAGTGAGTGGTGTTCGGTGGGTGGTAAGACGGTAGTACTGAAAATCCTGCTCAAAAACGTTCAAGTTGTATCAGGAGCACAGAAGACCCGAGGAGGTCGCATGCTGCTCTCGCGCCCGTCCCCCTCTCCGACTTTTCCAAAATAAGTTCATATTACAGGCTGTTTTGTTCTTTGTTTTCTTATCGAAAGAGGTATAGCGCTTGAGGACACTAAAATGATCTGTATCTCTCTTTTCTTAGTGAAATAACACAGAAAAAGGACAAAGTCAAACGAAAGAGCCATAGCGCTGAAAGACGACAGAGAACTAAAATAATCTGTATCTTTCTTTTCTTAACGAAAGAGTCATAGCGCTAGAAGAGGATAGTGAATTAAAATTTTGTTGATAATTTTGTGAAGGTTCTGCAAATTCTGCACATTTTCTAATATTACCTCAAATAAAAAAAGAATGCAAAGTCAAATTTTCAACAAATTATAATCGAAAAAAATTGCCTCTGTACCACTCATAAGACGTTTCACGCTTAACTGGTACGGTTGTGTCTAAATACAGCCTTCCTAATTTTTTTTGTATTGGTGGAAATGTTGAGGATTGAGAGTCAAAGTTTGCGATTTTGTTAAATTGGAATTTTGATATCCTCACTCAAATTTTAGCATTTAAGATTTGAAATTTTTCTATATTATTTATCATGACTTCGATAAAAATAAGAAATACACTAAGAAAACCCTCTGGCTAAAATTTTATCCTTTTTGCTGAAGTAATATTGAAGATAACAATGATTCTGCGTTGGAGTCCCTATACACACAGATCGTAACCGAGAGTCAGTATTAGCGGGGTGTATATGATCGAAACGAGTAGGTGCACGATTACGCGTTTGCCCCTGCAAAGGTATCTAAATCTCAGCTCGAAACTACCGGGCGTGACCGTTGTGGCGCGCGCTTTTGCCCAGGGGCAACGCGATACGTGAGGTCCTCTCGGAGTCGTGCAAGCCTCATTCTGTATGTTTATCGTTTGCACCATTGTAACTTGTCTCCATTATTAAATTCTATTATGCATTCATACCAAACATGTCCAGGTTCCTATTCCGAGTCTGCAGGGCTTAATTTTTAAAGCACATTAAATTTTTATACACACGCTCGTATTTTAATTCTGCGAATACCGAAATCGACGCAAAAGATTCAATTACTTGAATTCCCTCCGATTTTTTCACCGTGAAAAAAATTCCTCGTCGAGAGTAAATATCTGACAATCGTTAGGACCGAATTCTCGAAGCGTGAACACACACGAGCGTGAAGAATCCACAGAGAAATAAGGAAAGATCGCAAACGTCAGTCGCATCGTATATCGGAGTGCGCGCCGGGATGCGAAGACGAAAGTTTCTCGAAGGAGGAACGCCTGCGGTCTCCGACCTCGAAAAGGACGCGTCGTAGTTTTCGCTTCAAAGAATCCTCCGGTGCCTTTGACGTTGGCTTCTTCGTCTTTGACTTCCGGGGCCCACGGAATCTCGCTTCAGCGGAGTCAAAGCTCTCAAGGGCTCGCGCGCACCAATATCCTGGCAGTCTCACATGTAACAGTCTCTCTCTCCCTCTTTTTTCGTATTTTTTCTCCGCTTGCTTTCGACCATTTCGAATGTATATACGCCGGTTGAGATTGGCGAGGTACACGCTCGTCAATCTGTTCTTCCTTTTCTTCAACCGCGCAAAGGAATTCCTCGGTTTTCCTTCGTTTCTCTCGAATCGCACGCAATTCTCCGAGACTTTGCCCTTATTTTCTCTCTCTCTCTCCTTATTCCACTCTTACCGCCGTGCCTGCATCGTCCATTTTTCTCTCGCTCTGCACTTTTCATCATCTGCAACGTCTAAAATGATCTCCCTCGATCGGCAAAAGTGATGAGAAATCCTTTCTCGTTTCATACACATCGAACACCGACAGATAGAGGAATCTCGATGCTTCGCGAGGAAGAAATAAGCGCGCACTCGGGCACTGAGAGCGATGACAAAGATTGCTCTCTTTTTCATACCATTCCATTTCATACGGTATCGGAGCGCAGCTATTCTCGTTGCCCTTCCGACGTACACAGGATATACGTACGTGCTTCGTGTGATATTTCATCGTTCGAATGAGGATCGGCGGAGAGACTTGATCCTAAATTACTTTTACTGTGACGCGTATTCTCGATATGGCTTATTTCGAAAATTTTTTTTTTATCGTTCAAGCATTGAGTTGATACATTCCTTAAGGATCCTCGTATAAAATTGCATTCTGAGATATGTAATACTCTTGCCTTTTTCGTCCTTTCGAATTCAGCGGTGGAAGTTGAAATCTAATAAAATAATACGAAAATAGAAAATCCAATAAAATGGGTCAATTTCGAAAATAGTGTGAAATTCATCGGAAATTCTTCTCTTGCAATATTTATTCATTCCCGAATATTCAAGAATATCCTTTGGTCTCTCCTTCCTCCGGAATTTTCCCCTTAAAAAGAGAACTCGAAATGAATTTAAAAAAACGGGTGTGTGTGCAAAATGCACACGCGGTAGAAGTGAAACTTGCCGTATAGTCGCCGTGTGAGAATAAGCCGAATATTGGGTTAAGAGATGTGAAAAATGTTGTCCATTTACAAAGAGATTTAGTCGGCAATACTCGAACTCACACGCACGAACCAATACGGCAGCTTCTCGCATCGCTCGAAGGACCAATTTAATGTTGTGACGCGTCGCGGGGGAAAAGTTTTCGTTGTTTTTCTAAGTGGACTGTGTAATAGAAAAACCGCGAACGCTATTATTTAGTTAAAAATAATAATCTATTTATTTAGATGTATCATACATTGAAAGATTCGAGAAATATATTCAAAATATTCAAAAAATCTCGAAAATTCGAAAGGCCAATTACTATCCGCTCAGAGTATTTTCTCAGTCCCTGTTATAAAATGTTCGGCGGTGAGAGATTATTTCTTTATTCCGAATTTCTCGTCAAAAAATGACAAAACAAGCATTGTTGCGCTGTCCTGCTCTCTCTCTCTTTCTGCCTAGCCCTCGCTTGACAGAAAGAAAAGGACAGCTCAAGTTTCAAAAAGCGTTTCAAAACAAAATACAAAAGATGTTACGGCGCTAAAGAAGTTTCACTTAAAAATTGGACCATAAATGTCTTATCTTAAAGTAATGAATAAATGAAAAATTACTCATGTATTGTTACGTCCTGCAGTCATATCTGATGTGATTTTATTATTCTTTTTGTATTATGCGCAACCGAGTCCAATATGAGACTGTTGAAGTTCGTTTGTTCGACTCAGGATATTCACCTTCGGACTCTGAGTTGAAAATTAAAAATGAGAATTGAATTGTATAAAGTAACCCGATGAGTTTCCTCCTATCGACAACTGGTCCCAATCTCAAATCTATCCTCATCCTCATAGATTTAAAATTGGGCAAAAAACCCTTCTGGCGCGTCCTTCGGAGCTTTCCAGGACGTAACAGTATAACAAGATTGGCCAATTTTGAAAATAGTACAAATTGGATCAGGAATTTGTTTCTCTCTTGAAGCAATAAATAAGTAAGAACTCATCGATGTATAACGAAATTGAACAATTTCGAAAATAGTATAAATTGAACTAGAAATTTGTCTTCTCTTAAAACAATAAATAAGTAGGTACTTATTCATGATTGACGAGTTTCGATAATAGCTACGGGTTCCGGAACGTCCGAGAATCCATCTTCGGTCTGTTTGACTTGGCAGAGAAGGAGAGAATGGCGTTTGCTCGGCGTCCACCTCGTTTTCTCCGTTCGCCTGAACGTTTTGCCGGGTAGCTCTCTCGTCCGGCTAGAACAAAAACGAGCGTCAACACGAGAGTCGTGTTTGCCTTTTTCCCCCCTCCCTCGCGTCGTTGATTTGTTCCTTCTAATTTATGGGAAACGCCAGTCGCGAGAAAATAGCTGGTCTCTCGGACATTCTATATACATCAGTATTAAAATTTCGTCTGAGTCAACGCGAAAATTCACGCCCCGCTCTTGTCTCGGGATTTTGAGAATTACACCTACGTAAGCTCGGATTTTCACATGTCTTGGGCGGTAATCTCTGGACCAACGAATATTCTCGTTTTTTTTTATGATTTTTTTTATCGCTCTCCGCCTTCTCTGTCCTTGGGACGAGCTCGTGACACACGTCTGGCCTCACTTTGAAGCGACTGCGGCGAGATATATTGCGATTGGAAGGGAAAAAGGAGGAATGAGAGAAAGAAAAAGGACAGAAGCGAAACAGTGAAAACATATAGATGCGGGTGGGAATGGCAGTTAAGAGGCAAACTCTGCGTATTAGGTACTTGAGTGTCGAGTGTCGAGAGGCTGCGAAGGAGCGCATTCCCTTCGTTTTCTTCATTTCTCTTCATCTCTCTCTCCCTCTCGGCGGTCTCTCCCTCCGTCTTTTCTGTCCTCTTGTCATAAATACGTTCGCTGAACATAAATCCTTCGACGATTCTACCGAACCAATTTCCCTTTCCTCCTCGGGGTCTCGACGACTGCGGCACACCCCCCTATTCCATTCCCGAGTTTTGTTCCCGCTCGCTACCACGTCCGGCAGTCTCGTATCTCCTTTTCTCGGGACCGGCGGCTTTACATTACCACGGCTCAGTCGCTGGAGAGCAAAAGCACCTCCGCATATACGCGATGGAACACACCAGCCCGTATTAACGACACTCCGAGCCTCCCCCATCGAGTAGACGACGATGACGATGCCGTCGTTCTCGACTTCTCTCCTCCTCCTCCTCCTCCGACCGAGGTCACCACATTCTTCCAAAGCTCAACGACTCTCTTAGGAAATGTGACGGAGCACCTCTCCACCCTGCACAAAGAAAGCAACGAAATATAGATTTTTTCCTCTCAATAAAGTTTAATCCTTGCCCCATTTATTTTTACGCCGAGGGAAATTTATCTCGGTAATAATTGCTCTATTCGCAACGAATGGTAAAAATGATAAAAAAGTATCCAGTGGCTCGAGTTTTTTTGTTATTTTAATCAGAAAACATTGGATTTTATTCAAACGCGGTACAATAAAAATATTACATTATGAACATCCGGCTGAATAAAAATTATATTTTATTCAGCAGCCATCGGAGGTAATGATAAAAACGTAATTATAATACCCATCATTATTCTAATTAAACGAACTCGTATAAGCTCCAAAATCCGATATCCGATATTACTCGACGTAATAATCGGATTATTGTAAATAACAATCCTAATTATAAAATGTATGTTTGAAAACTGTGGATCGGGTCAGTAGGAGAACTTTTCGTAACTCTTTTGGAAAATAAATCAATACTGCACTCATTTTATCAAGTACTGTAATGCGTCATGCGATTCAAATCGAGCATGGAACCCTTAGAGTGAAGTATAATCCAGATTTAAAGAATTTCGATTTTCGCATCAAAACAAATCGGAGGTTGTACCCAATAATAACTATGTTGTATTATTAACTTCTGCTTGGTTTTTTTGATACAGGTTTATAAGTGTACTTGCTTCAATATTTTCAATGCCATGAATGCTCTTTATATAGAGATTAAAAGCCATCCGCGTATACAGAATATTTAATACTGCATGCCGGTATTCATATTCATATTATGGTATTCATATGCATATCAATCATATTCACATTGTAGAGTACTATGGAACGCAATGAATCGCAAATACTGCACTGTTTGTCTAGTGAATACCAGTACCTGTGTTTAGCTAATCTAGTTTAAATATCTAATTGGCTTTGGTCATGCATTATGGCTTGCATCTTCAAATAAATCATGAATATAGTTATGAATTGTTCTGCTATCGAATTATGTAATGCTTGAGGTTGTATAACAATCCATCTCTGAAGTGGAATTTTTGCCCAAGGCACTTGCCAAGGTATAATAAAATCAATAAATTAATCAGGAGGACAAACCACGTGCATGCATGATATCGGAGAAATTGAACAACTTGTTTTAACAGTGTACATTATGTACACCTTTAAAAGTCAATTTAGATTAATTTGACTAAATCTGACTACTCCTGACCTAATTTTCTACTAAATTCTTCCTTGATTCGTCCTTAATTGGTTAATTTGTCAACACCCACAAAAAGACTTCGTCTATAATCCATACGAAGCCACACAATCAATACAATACAACAGTCAAATCAATTTCCCGGTTATGATAAACACGCGCACATCTAATGAAGTTTCAGGCGTGTTCGCGATAAAACTTAATCGAAAATTGATCACTCGCTTCAAGCGCGACGCACTTCATCACACGGTTTTTAATTCACTTTTAAATTGAAAATCTTACGTCAAGAAATTTTACTTGGAGCATTTTCGTTGAACCGGAAACCACTCATTCGTTCCTCTCCCTTCCGAGGCTGTCAACTTACCAGCACGAACAATTTTCCGTCTCTCCTTATTGCCACGGTCTCTGACAGCTGTTAGGTACCACGCGGGACCACCAAGCGTATATCTGCAGCGTCCCCTAAGTGCACGTTCCGGTCCACTTGTAATCGCTGCTCTCCAACCGGTCCTGTTGCAACGAGCCCGGCTTCCTGACTCTTCTCTCGCCTTCTCCCGGATCCCATCGTCTCTCAAAAAATCGTACACCTTTTTTACGCTCCTCTCGTATATACGCGTCTCTCATCGTTCTGGCAAGTTGGACAAATTGGGACGCGACGAAACACTCTGAAAACTCTTCTCTCCCGCGTATATCCTTACCGCAAAATCCAGACGCGTACGCCGTACAACGAAGAGGATTAAAAGGGCGCAAGTGAAACGAGGACCCCTGCCACGGGTTCGATTTACGACCTTTCCCCCGACAGAGACGATTTCATGTAGCTACCAAATTTGGATGCTACTTCTTGCAAGGACGGACGAGTGTGCGTCGTTGGAAGTCTCGCGAATGCAAGTGGAAATAAAGGAGGCAGAGATCGAACGGTAGGGTAAGGAATGAAGATAAAAAGGGAATGAAGGAACGAGCGAAAGGGCCAGAGGGAGAGAGACAAAAAAATATTACGTGCCTCGGAGCATTTCGAGCTATAGCAAGAACGGCGGGATGCATTCGATTTATACAACCAACACGTGTACGTGTTCCGTACACAGATATCAGAGAACGTACGAACCAATGGTCAGCCATCCTCGAACTACCGATATTTACAGCGAGCCTCTGTGGACACTCTCGTCAATGTGTCCATGGATCAGGTCATGCATCCTCCATTCTGGCAGCGAATTCGCGTTCCGTGTCCAGAGGCCAGACCAGCGGCACCGGTATAACCGAGGTGATCGATAGCTTCGATTATTGACAACCAGCCAGTCTAAATATACCGTCAATCCACTTCAGTGAAATTTAAATTCTCGTTATCCAGTCATCTCTTTGCCTTCCACAATTTTTTCAGTTTTTTTCATCCATCCGAGTTGTCCTAATGCGTATTAAATTGGTCTATGCTGCTACAATAATTATATTTCATCGTTCCCTTCCTGTTTACGGGTAATGATGGCAAACGGTAATGGTGTTCTTGATTATTATCACAAATCGTCGGTATCCGAACGACAGGAAAATGGAAAGAACGATCAAAGAAGCTGATTAATCAATTTGTTCGAATGAATTGAGATGAAAAGTCGAGGAAATGTGGACGAAAGTGCTTATTGACGTTGCTGCTATGTTCAATATGGTAATTGATAATTTGTAGCTCGTAATTGATAATTATTGGTGAATCAGGTATAGATAGGTCACTCCACGCTGGTTAACGCAATCTCACATGCGGTGCGTGGATCGGGGCTTGCTAGACCTACAGATATACGGAAACCTCAACGTGATAATGCGAGTGAACGATCGAGTTGCCATCCGGCAGCTATATACACAGCAATTATGGATAATGAAGCGCGATCTGCATGTGTACACACGCTTGTCTGGGACAAGTGACTAACCTGCTAGAACAAGGTGAGGATCGAGACAGACGGAGTCAAAATGAAGTGAGTTCTGACCGATTGAAAAAAAGCGTGGAGCTAATTCAACCGAACGGTTTTTAATTTGCACGCTACTAGGTGAGCCAATATCGGCATTGAAAAAAATCGATGGAAAATAAACCAGACGAACTCGAGGAGTGGCTGTCATGGATGAAATTCGTTTGAAATCATTCAAACAAACATTTTGAACTGACGGTACGATTATTGTCAGTGGACAGCCGATAAATCGCGTTTTCTGATTACTCGCGTCCCGTAGTTTGCATTGTTAATTGAGTCCTCAGCCGTCACTGAGAGCGCACTGACGCCGCGTCTCAATCCCGATTTGACAAATTGCAAATGTATTCCTGTGAGTAACCGATCATTTGCCTCGTTCAAAGCTTCTTGGTTCCAAAGCTCGATACTCCTGTACCTTGATCTGGATTGCACCAAGAATTTTTCAAGCAGAAACCAGTTTTCTTTGCTTCCTATCAAACGGTCTACAGGTTCGAGTATAAGTCCAAGGCAAGTCGTGATTTTGACGGTAATCGATCGACCTCGAAATTACAACCAATTGCGGGCGCCGTTCCGCATGTTGATCCCAGCTATACGAGTCTTATCTCCCAGTACCTACCGACGTGATTTTATCAGATGTTCCTGTTTCTCACAATATAGCAAAATGAACGTATTACATAGTCTCATCCCTATTACGATAGACGTCCCTTTTGTTGGATGCAAAGCACTATACTTCTATATATCTCTGGAATTGCCGTATCTTGAGTTTAAATTCTCTATCTCTGACATTTATTCTCTCCAATATGCCTATTTATTCCGGATAATTTACCAGTACCGTCTCGAAGGGTTTTCTCATTTTACATCGCTGCTCGCAAAGCGGTGTTTATCTTACCAAAGATGGCACTTCGAGGCTTCGTCATACGAGATCCAGCGAGGATTCTGTAAAAAGAAGGACGGTAAATCCTCGTATACGTCTTTGTGTCCGCAAACGAACATCTCTGTGATGGCAAAAGCCAGCACGTATATTCCATTCGAGAGCCAACATCGATTAACGTGGGGAACGTCCGTCAATCGTTCCTCTCCGCTCCTCCGTTCGCTTAAGTTTGGTTTCCTGCGGTCTCGCTACGTGTGGGTCGACATCATCGGGCAATATGTATACGTGTGAGTTCATACATGTATTCGTTTATTGATGGTGTGACGACGCTGAGCACGAGACAACTCCGTGTCCCGTCGATTCCTCAAGGAGATAGCCCCGGCAATGAGCGACCGAGAGCCAACGAGAGAGAAAAGAGACCGAGAGGAATTCAAGCGGCAGAATCTTACCAGGCGTACACTGTACGATCGCCTCCTTTCGGTCCTGAATAGAATCAGTGGAGAAGAATATTAAGATAAGCTGGGATGTTCCGTACCGGGTTCGCCTCTCTCTCTCTCTCTCTGTTTCTCTTCTCGATTTTTCACTCGACCTCTCTCTTCCTTACCTTTTTGCCTTCTTTCTTCTTCCTCTTTTTCCTCTTTGGCGTGAATGGGCACATCTCTGGGTCGAAAAATCTCCGATCCCGAGGTGCTCCGGAGTTCACTGTCCTTTTTCCGAGTTACGCTTTGTTCCACCTCGTCCCTTTTTATCCTCTTTTTCTTTATCTCTTCGTATTCCTCGCCCCCTCCGGATTCGTCGCCGATAATCTCATTTCGCGTTCACGTCTCGCCCGGTCACTTCTTCCTTCTCTTTTTCTCAGCTGCCTTTTGCTGCACACCATCCTTTTCTTGGGTACTCACCTACCGTTCATTTATCAGAGATCGGACAAGCAGGTGAGATATAACCCCTTACGGACAGATTTTCTGATCTTCCTCTGAATTTGACACAGACGTTTCGGACGTACGCCGAGCTTGGATATCAGCTCGACAGACTTCATTCCCATCATGACAGTACGTAGCGCAAAGTTCGCAAATTCTCGCAAGTTTGTAACCGCCGAACGTCAAAATATTCTCACCGCCCCGAGAAACTCCATCGTTTGTCAGAATGAAAACACGGCCTCGGAGTTTCAACTCCCTGAAGACCCCAAATGAGCGGGAACTTCTAATTATTCAATCATCTTATGGCGCCAAAATGTATCCTGAATGACGTCATTAGGCAGCATGACCCGTTTTAATTTCATTGTGGAGTTCTCCGAGTTCTCGCCCGGAGGTTTCTGCAACTTCAACGTCACTGTCCTCACACCCACTCTTTGAAGAGCCTCGTCGGATCAACGACTGCGAAGCCTCGCTCCAAGTGTCGTTGACTCTTCTTTGTACCTTCGTCGCGGAACTGGGTTGCTTATCTCCGCGTAACCATACGAGCGCGGCCTCTCGTCGAGGTGGTACCACCTTGGCAACGTCACGACGAACGTCGATACACGTATACACACGAAAAGCTAATAATAGACCCGGCCAGGTACTCATCGTCGGTTCGAGCTTCAGATCTTTCTTCTATCTTTTCTCCTATCCACTCTCATTCCTGTATCGGACATTCTCACCTACGATAATCAATATTACAGGTTCTCGACGAACCGACGTCTCTGATCCTCCCATGAAAACCTGAAATATTGATATTTTCACTCAACTCCGAGGCTATATCAAAGGGAAACACGATCCATGCATTCGTCCTGTCTAAACATCGTCGAGTGTATTCACGTCAACACGGAGGACAGGTTCTGACGCTTCTCTTCCTAATATCATTTGAAAAGCGTCTCTTGTTAAGCATGCTCGAGCACAATGGAAAACATTTCAAACAGACGTCTTCGAAAGAATAGTTTTCTTGAATTGAATCAATTTCATGTAGTTCAATGGACCCTGAAAGCAGACTTTTGAAGTACTCGATAACGAGGTTAGTAATTTCATATTGTCAGAAATTGGTTAAATTATTACCAATTTTTCTACGTGGTGTGGCCATTAAATCGAAGATGGATGTTTTCTACTGGGAATTGGATTTGTAAGGAAAGAAACCTTTTTATTGATTTGCCGATGGATGATATAGTGCTGTCTCCGATCGTGAAAGATCGCGGCCGAGATGAAATATGACGAAAATGTAGTGGGAAGATAGCAGTCGACTTCCGGCGAGATTGTAATGAAGAGAGCGAGAGAGAGAGGAAGGAGAGGATGAGAAAAGTCGAGAGACCAAACAATCCGGCCCATTAACTAATTAATCTTCGTTAGGAGAGCAGCACGATCTTGTATTACCTCGACCCCGTGGGTTCCGCCTCCTCTTTATATCTCTTTTCTCGTCCGTTTTGCGGCCTTTTATTTCTCTCATCTTCGTTTGTCCACCTTCCCTTCTCTCTCTCTCTCTCTCTCTCTCTCTCGCCTTTTATCTTCCTGTCTGCAAGAAAATTCAGCCACCCGAATTCTTCCGGTCTCTCTTTTCTCCACGCTTAGTGCCATCGTCAGACACTCTTCCCTTACAATTCTTTTTCTCCTGACGCTATAGGAGATCGCAGTCCATCTCTTTCCCTTGCAGTTTCGCCCTCAATGCCGCACCCGTCACCACGAAAAACTCGCCGGAATTCGTTTTTCGCCTCCGCTTAGTTTTACTTCTCCACGCCTCACTTTTTCGTCCTCTATTTCGTTTTTTTTTCCTCGCCTCGTGCTTCATCCCTCCATTTTATTTCTTTGGCCTGATTTTTTTTCCGCTCTTCCAAACTTGTTCCTTCCCTGTCATTCCCGCCGTTTCGTCCTCGTTTCCGCTGGAAGCGCATTCGCACCTTCCTCGCGAACTAGACGTGCCTGCACGTCTCACACCGCGCCATGTGTTGCCCAAACTTACAGCTCGCTGATGGGGTTTCCGAAGTATTGGCGTATCGGCGTATGAAGTCATTCACCGAACTGTATTGATCGTATAGAAAAAAAAGCAGCCCCCCCCCCTCCTCCTCCTGGCACAATTTAATATACGCTCAAGTTTTGTTCCTCACCCTCTCTGTTTACCGGAGCTCGATATAATTCACACTCGGCGAGAATGTCCGTTCTAACGATGTCGAAAACCAGAAGGAGTGACGAATGCTCCAGTCGTGAGCCAATATACCACCGCGAGAAATTTGGAATTCCCCAGATGGCGGAGTTTCGTGAATGTAATCCTTAAACATTCTTCGCATTTCATCGGCCGTGAGAAAAATCGAAAAAACATTTATTGCGGTTTTATACAAAAAGCCGTCACTTTTTATCTTTCGCTGGAAAATACATATTAATGTGAGTGATAAAAACGTCAAATAAAAACAAAATATGATAAGAAGTGTCGAACGAAATCAACGAATGTGAATACATGAATGTTAATTTTATCCTACAGGTAAATATTACATGAGTATGTACATTGTACATATGTACAAAATATTACAGAATTAATAATTTTATATAAATTTTTTACATCTAAAAAATGTTCACGCATGAGATAAGATATTTAAATCACTAATTATTCATTCTCTCTCGTTCCCTTATCTGATGAATCATTGTCAGATCTCTTTTCTCTCAACCATTCCGCCTCGAAGCTTCCGAAGATTTTGTTCTGCATCTTGCAAGTCTGGTCAAGAGGGTGAAAATTTTCAGTTGGGACGAGAATTTCCCCACACCAGGTAAAACTGGGCGGAAAGGAGGTCCCGCCGTAACCAACTCGTCAGCTTGTTTAACGTAACTTTCCTCGTTATTTTCATCATTCGCGACAAGTGTTCCACCCCGAGTCAAGTGTCCACTGTATATGTATACCAAGAACCATTTGACGACATTGCCATCGCTATAGGACAAGAAGAATGATTTTGCGAGAGGGCAACCGAAACTTGTGCTCCCGGCGAAGGAACGCCTGGACGAAAGTTTTTCCCACGACGTCTAGTCCGGAATACACGCTGAACCTTTTATTCGTGCATCTCGATGAACTCGAAAGCTCAATGCTTGTTTTCTCGAATGCTCATTCGTTCGTACAAAATATCGACGAATAAATTTGATATCCTTCCAGATGTAAAAAACGTGTATTCTCTCCTCGCTTACGAGCTATTATTTACTTCAAGACCATTCTCTTCGAAAATACGTATCCAGAAAGGATCGAAAAAGTTCCCTCTACCATATTTCGAAACTGCTAACGGGTCGCTGTTCAGTTGAAGATTGGATAACGCATCGATACCGGGACCATCGTACTTCAGCGGTACGACGAGAGCTTCATGGTATTTTCGTTATTGTGTTGCCGGTGTACAGTATTCTTTCCATTGGAATGCTCAGAAATATCGGAAATCAGACATTGCCATCAGATGCAGAGACTCAACTCACGATTTTCTCTCCGAAATTGAGCCAGGCTGACGAGGATACAGCTTTCTCCCGCGGTTCCTTCTCTCTCGAGAGTTTCTTTTCCTTCTATTTCTCCGTTGTTTTCTTTTTTTTTCCTCTACCGTTGCTCCGCCACTCGAAGAGAGATCCCATTAGCCCTTCTCCATGGCAAGACTCAACGATGCGCGTGTACCAAAGGCGCGCAGCGGGCCAAAGGGGATCCGACTGGCTCGCTTGGTCACTTCAAGATAACTCGTGTGGCCTGCAACGCTATATCTTCTTCCTCGAGTCCTCGGCAAAACGAAGAGTCGAGAGCATCGGCGAATTTATATCCCTGGAGAGGAGGAGAGAGCTGGGAGGAAAAAAACAGGATATTTGATCCGGGCTTAGGCTTTGCCATTTACCCAACGACGTAAATAAATCAATGTCCATGTACGAATTTACAAGACCGCGAAAGCTTTTCCGGACCCATCTTCGAGAACCCTTCAATTTAATTTCCATTAGGAGGGAATTCATTCTCCAAACTCGATTCATCAGTGAACGTGTACTATGAATTTAACGAGATGCGCAGTGAAGATATTGGATTTTTATTTCTATACCCATGGATGTAGAAATATACGCGCGTAAGCAATAAAAACAGACGCTGATCAAGGTGCCGGAAGAAGTGCTGACATTTGGCGTGAAAAAAATGCCTGGAACCATCCGGAGTCCGGAAATATTATTCGAAGAGGAGAAAGATCGAAAAGGGAGGCTCCTCGACCTCAATGACCCCATCCTATAGGATTTGGGATATACGTTCGTGCTTCACGTTTCACGGCTCGACGATAAAGTTTCCTCAGATCATCCGTACAGAAGTGTCCCCCTGGCATGTAGACCGCGCGAGTGCTGATCTGGCTGATGTGCGAGAGCTTTTTCTCGTTCCACACGCTTTTTTCATCCTCCTGCGGTCGACATTCCAGTCGACCCGGAACGCGTTATTATATTAACCAATTCGCGGGCTCATAATCCAACGGAGTATATCCACTTTCGTCGCATTCTCGCGTAATCCGTCTTTTATCTGACCACTTCCGGGTAAGCTGCTTTTCTTCGAAACTATAACCGAACATGGAATTCCTATTTCCACTATCGGAAAAGTAACTCCGTTCATTCGGATGAAAGCACGAGTGTGTTCGAAGATTTTCCAAAGTTTCGAGCATCTGTCAGAAATTTAGTTCTGGGCGATGTATCGGTGTTTGCAGCATTTGTGATGCAATTGGATCCGTTTCTATTTGCGTCCGGATAGATAATTTTTGATGAATGAGAATGTATCACTTCACTTACCACGACTGTGGTCTGTCTGCTGTCGGGTTTTGCTGGACGATGAGGATTATTTGATTAAAATCGACGGATATGTCGGATGCCAGCTAATTTGCTCAAAATCAGCAAACCCCTAACTAGGATTTCAGCAGAAGTGAGCGAGTACAGGAAAAGCATATCATACCACAAAATTGAAATTGAATTATCGAATGAAACTTCAATACAAATTGTGCTGGTATTTTAACAATGATCCTGTTTCTCTTGATTGGGATATTTCACTAATTACAATTCAAAAATAATTGTAGTACGATAGTTTCTGGATTGGTAAATATTCGGAAGAGGGTTCGACTGAAAATCTTTCTGACCCAAATCCGAACCAACCCTGCAAATTTTAATTTCAGCTCAATTTTCGATAGAGCTCCACTTTCGAATATTTACTTTTGGATTTTCGATACCATGCATGTAGAAGCGAGATCAGCAATTTCAGGATTTTAAAAATCTGTGAAAATTTTACCGAGGTGGAAAATCCAGGCGATCGCAAAATTGATTTGACATTCCATCTCAATCTTCCCGATCTCAATATAAATAACGAAATCGTTGATTGGCATTAAGAGGTCGATCCTAATATTAATTCAGCTGCATTCCGATAAAACCGCTATAATATTTATAGATTTCGAAACGTTCTCGCATATCAGAAATTCGATTTTCATTACGATGTGTTGGTAATTTAAAACTTTAGGATTGATGAAATTGATCTCTATTTCCAGTATCATCAACATAAACGTGCATTTGTATCCAGAGGCGAGAGCTGTCTTTTCGGATTATTTTCAATCATTCCAATACCGGATTATTGTGATCATTTGAAGAAAATATACCAGAATACTTTAACAAGAGCAATCACAATATCCTCTTATTGAATATCAATAAAGCCTGATAACATATTTTGTCTGTTTCACGCTCATTTTCTATTTTTCGACATTTCATGTTATTCTTACCTTCATCTTTACCTCAATCTTAATGAAAATCCAATAATAAAACAAGACTCAGTTTACCTTAACATTTAGTCTCAACATATTAATTGACCATCTCGATCGGTCTTTGCTGATTCTCAAAACATTGATAAAAAATCACCCTATCCAAACTCAAGCACCATCGAGGGACAAAAAATAATATAAACTTGCAGGGGAGTGTTATTGTCATCGAAGGGCGAGGAATCAAGGGAGAAAGAAGTAAAAACGAGAGGAAGACGTCAGTGGTGGGCGTGCACTCTCTTTCTCTCTCTTTATGAAGAAAAAATAAAAAAAAGAGAGAGAAAACTTGGGGTTGAATGGCAAACGGGGCTGCCGGTGATATGTCGATCGAGTCCCTCTCGCTCGCTCGCGCGAACCGAGTTCTCGCACGGTATCTCTGACCATACATCAGTGCACACCCCAGCAAGGACACACAGGGCGGTTTACCGTACGCTCGAGAGCCATGCGCCCTCCGCGTATATCTATAAAACGGAGCAAAGAGGAAAGAGACACACGAGAGATCGCGTCCCTCGGCCGTACGCTTCTGTTCTTCCTGCTGACTCTTCGCTAAGCGAGCGGACAGTATACGCGACTTTTCATCTATAGGGGCGCAAGTTCGTGAGACACGCCGCGTTACGAATCGCCCGGTTACGCCCTTCGCTCTCGGTGCTCTGTTTCGTGAACCGCGCACGATGGAAAGAGACTAAGCGCCGGGCCAAGAGCGCACATGCATCAACTCTCTTGCAAGCGGCCGCACATGCGAGCTCTCAGCACTATATTATTGTTATTGCGGAGAGGCAAACTCCAGTCTCACCCCCGACCCAGTGCCGGCTTCTTTTGAACCTATATGTACCATTTAAGGTAATTATGGCGAGCGAAATCGTCCATGGAACACCGCCAGACTCCTCGGCTTCTCTCTCTCTCTCTCTCTCTCTCTCTTTTTCACTTGGTCTCGCTCTGCATGCATCTATAAACATAAACGAGACCATATGTCCCGCAATATGGCTCGGAATATGAGGAATCCACGCGGTCGAGAGTGACCGATCTCTCCATCAACTTCACGGCTCAATTGCTCGTCCAACAAAAATTAAAAAGAAAACGAAAACTATCTGGGTTAAGAATCCTCGAGCTGGAAGGAATTTCGTAGAGAACGAGATGGAAATTTAAATAGGAGTCTGGAAGCGTTAACACGGCGCGAAGAAAGATAAAAGCTTTTCGGAATAAGGAAATTCCGACGAAATGATATTCTCGATGGGGATCAGCGCGAAAGAAAAATATATGTGGAACAAGAGAGGGAAGATGTGATGTGACAAGTACGAGAGTACATCCGGTATAACCGCGGGATAAGAGGAATAAGAAGATTTTAGAACAAAAGTCACGCACGCGGTACTGCGATTTCCCAACCGAGCGATCCATTAAATATGTATCGAGCTGCATCGCGAGGCGCGAGTTAGGGCATAGTGTGAGTATAGGGATACATACGTGTGTGTGTGTCCTCGTGTGTACATCAGAATACATATAGGAACCGTCGCCTGGCTGGCATAACAACCAAATTCTCTCGGGTGCCTTCGCATTCCCATTCTCCTTTTTTTCTATTTTTTTTTTGCCCCACGCTCTCCGTCTCTTCTCATTGTTCCCTTTTTCTTCCGCAGAGCTCAGGAAACGTGTAAAAAGGTATAACCGGGAGGAAAAGTGTGTGTGGCGGGGTAGGTGCGGAATGAAAAGCTCCACGAATACCATCCGCAGAGAAAAAAAGCCCCGGAAATTCTGGAGCTCTCGTGAGCATCGGGGATATCTCGCGACTATCGAGTATCCGCGCGTTCGACTCCGTATACGTGACGAGAATAATGTCTTAAATGTATGTACATATATACGCGGACATACATTTTTTTTCTTCCTAACTTAGGATGCAGGCTCCGAAGCCCCAGGAGTACGCCTTTACCACGTGTTCAACGTCCACGGAATCTCTCTCGTTTAGTCTATATTTCCCTCGATTTATTCACCTGTCAAAAAACATTCCACAAATTTCTCGTATATTTACCTTACAACCTTTCATCATTTTTTGTACGTTTCATTTTACTGCTCCGCGTATAGCGAACCCGGAAAAAGCTTTCACAGAAAAACAAGCCAATATTTTTGCTTGTGTAGTATTTTGTTTGGGCGTTATTGCTGCATTATTATTTTTTCATTATTTTCAAATATTTCTCAACTGAGCGAATTAAAAAGGTGTAAACACCTATTGAGAATCTTCATCAACTTTAATATATTAATATTATATAAATATTATAATAAATATACAATATAATAAATATATTATAATCCTATATTGTATAGTACAATATTATATTATATTATATTATATTATATTATATTATATTATATTATATTATATTATATTATATTATATTATATTATGTTATGTTATGTTATATTATATTATATTATATTATATTATTATATTATATTATATTATATTATGTTATATTATATTATATTATATTATATTATATTATATTATATTAATAGCGACGTAATAAACGTTTCTTTCTCAGGACATCACAAATTTCGTAATTGATGATCCTCTTCAATGAGTCCGGTTAAAAAATTTGATCGCTGTAAAATTTAGCATTTTAGTAAAAATAATTAACAAAATTTAGTGACTATCAGAAGACGTTCAGGTTGACCTGATCAGATCCTTACATAAGATACGACTGACCTTATGAAAATTTACATTCGTCCAACTGTGAATGAACACCCGTATCCGTGGACGAAAGAAAGCAGTTTCCTCTCGAGGGTGATAAATAAAAATTAAATGAAGGAAGAAAAATGTGTACGAGATTTGCGGTCGCGAGAGAACTGTAACCTCATCTCATAAAACTGTATACGCGCGTATACGTTTATTTGATGCAGCGGAGTCGGGATGGTGCTCGCTATCTGCTGTGAAGTGCTCTCGCTAAATATATAGCGATGAATACAACAACGCTCCGCGGGAATTTCCTCTCCTTCTCTTTCCCTCTGTTGCCGCCGAGATTTATAGCACGAGAGTTTAATTAACCCGTTGAGGCGTGCGCCCCGGCGTTGTTTCGCGCCCCGGCTATTCGTAATAATTAAGGAACATGCGCCGGAGAATCTTCCTTCGGTTATTCGTCCTCGTCGGATGTCGTCGTCCTCGAGGAGGCCTCCCTCGCTTGCGGAGGGCCGACTCTGCGATCGCTCGGCATTCCTCCACGCGCGCATTTAATCCGTATATATTTATACACCGACTATGAATATATAAAAGCTTATTTATACGCGGTACCAGTATATGAAATTCACATTTCATATTCTGATTGCCGGTGCGAAAAGATTTTCATCCCTGCTGTATATTTAATCCGGTCGGGTAATCTCATCTCTATTAATAGCATCGGAAGGATCCTCAAATTCGCCATCGAATCGAAAGTGAAGGGAGAAAAAGTTCACGAGATTGAAGTAATAACGATTTATCACCGAAAAAAAAGGTTTTACAAGGACGCACGGTGGATAAGGACGCGGCGGTAGACGCGCGGAGGGCGGATGAATGAAATGAAACAAACGAAAAAAACGTTGAAAAAAAAAGAAAGGAAGCAAGAGAAACAGCGAGCATTATTTTCACTCCGACGGATAATAAATTCCCTCGGGAAACCACAATTTTTCGTCTCTTTTTGCCATTGCTCTGACCCGGCGACGAGGACGCGCAAGAGCTCCAGGGCGAGGTACGAGCTCTTTCGTTTCCTCCTCTCGGTTTTGCTCGTCGTTTCGCTCTCGCGATAGTGTCCGATTTTTTTTTTCCTCGTCCTCGTCTCCTCCCGATGAAACATCGTCGACGAAGCTACAAAGTTACTGCCACATGTTTCGTGAGCTTTCCTAATAAGTCTGACGAGATAACATCATCCGTCCCTGTCACGTCTTTCGCCCTTGCCGACCGACGACCCTCGATAACGCTCGAAAAAATTTTCTGAAAATTGTTACCCCGCAGACGAGCATAATTTTCCGCTATAATAATTATATCTACTTTATTTTCATAGAAAAAATATTATTCATATATGTATATATCAGTATCATGTTGGCAATGATAATTTTACGTTCTTCGACTACAGCACTTGTTGCCATTAAAAACTGGTAAAAAAGTTCCGAGCTCACGAGAGCGCAACAAAAAATTATGAAAATGATCAAAGTTTCTAGTACGTTGTTCCATCGTAGAGAGTCTCTCCTCCTTTTTTCTTCATCCTTTTTCGACACAACTATTCCGTGTTCCACCGAAACATTATGAATATAAAATGTATTCTAACGTTAATTACAAGTTTATTCACTCCCGGTCGTCCCGTCTATTCGATAACGACGTGATAAGAAAACGCGAAATGCCTGTCCGTGTGCGTGAGCGTCGGGATCACCTGGTGTGCGCGAGCATTTCGCGAGGCGGACTAAACTTTGTGAACGTTTTTGTATAATTGGAAAACCGGAATATGCAGAACAAGGGAACAAGAAGGGTGAAAAAGGAAGAAAGGAGGAACTATAGTAAGAGGAAAATCGAGAGATGGATAATTTTATGCGTTAAAAGTTTTCAGCTTGGTGGTAATTGAAATTTTCTGCATATATCTCATTGCTTTGAGGCCGGTACCAGGTTCAAAGGAGAGCGAAAAAAAAGGAACACTCTCGTGACGGAATAAAATTACGCAGGAGGAAATAAAAACGAGCAGTGACTAAGTGAGACGCGGATGAAAACGGTTTATGAAAAAACCTGAAAAAAAAAATAACAATGCGCTCCTGGAAAACGCAGAATCCACTTTGCAATCAATCCGTCCCAAAAAAAAAAAAAAATTCATTTGTCTGATTTACAAATTGCAAAAAAACACGAACTCGTTATTCAATGCGTACGATAGAGCAGCGAGTTTATATTTTATTTCGGCCGGGGGGTGAAACGTGCTTTTCCGAAAATTCTCTCGTCGTTACGACGATTACCCGTAGCTGTACGGTACGCGGAGTCTCGTAGAACGTCCATTACACAAGCAAATATACGTGTCCCTATACCTGGGATGAAAACACGTATATAATATGCTTTCTATTCTGTTAATGCCCGCTGGCGTTCACGGTCGCGTTATACCACTCTGGAGGCTAGTACGCGAACGATATTCGCAATTTACCGGGAATACGCGGGGTGAGCCGTCCAAAGGAATGGTTTGTTACAACGATGGATATACCTCGACTCACCCTTTATCTCGTCTCGCACTTTCTCCCTCTCTCTCAGTTTCTCGTCCCGTTAAACGGACGTCTCTTGTCGGGGAAAGGAAAACTCGTCTTCCCCGCTCGTTCGCTTCCCACCCGCGCACACCATCAGGCCTCGGTCCCCGTTCTCCACGTTCATTCAGTTTATTATCTCATAGCCCGGGGCGTATAACTGCGGCGGTAAGTTTCGCGGGCGCGTGCTGTGCGAATATCGCAAAAGCGAGAGAGAGAGAGCGAGAGAGGGGACAGAAAAAGAGGGAGAGAGAGTGTAACAGGGAGAAATCTGAACGTGCCTTCGCTAATGCATCCCCCTCTGCTGTTCTCTCACTCCACAAATTATCTCCCATCCGGTCTTTCGCTGAAAAAAAAAAATAAAAAAATAAAATAAAAATAACGAGAGGGAATCCCGGCCCTCGGTTCCTCGGGCGATCCCTTGTACCGTGCCGGACGCAATCGATTATTACAAGAGCTTTTGTCAAAATATATATCTATAGATACGAGCCCGAATAACCTGGCTTCATTTGTCATTCTTCCTCCGCTTCCTGGCTCGGGCAACGAAGATATTCTCTCTTGTTATCAGTGCGTAGGAAATTTTCTCGGAAAAACGTGTATAGCACTAGAAAATATTTTTGTTTCGATATAAATTAAAATGAATGTTATAGCGAGTTTACGAAAATGGGGATCTTCACGGAAGTTGAAATGGAGGGAATATATTAACGATGATAATACCTGGGAAGAGCGTAAGCCATGCAGAGTACGCTCGCATACGCTCGAAGCATTCGCAAATGTATACCGGGAACGGTTGCAGCTGGCTTTCCAAGAAAAGTGCTTGCGGACGACAAAGGGAAAGACTGCGAGAGAGGAAGAGAGAAATCGAGAAAGATGTTGGTGATAGAGGAAAATAGAGAGAGAGAGAGAGAGAGAGAGAGAGAGAGAGAGAGAGAGAGACATTCCCTCTGCTTCAGGGTCCAAAGCTTTCTCAATGTTCAACTCGAGTCTTCGGGCGCACGGTTTTCTCTCGGTTCGGCTTTTAGAGCACGATTCCACACTTCTCGAACGCCTCAGTGAGTCTTTTCCCTCCCTTCATCGCCTCTTCCACCTCTTCCTCCTCCTCCCCCCTGCCCAAGCCTCACCCTTGCGTCCGTTAAATTAGGTTTACGTTTCCTCTCAACTGCGCAACGATTCCTCTGCAGAAAGGCCAAGCTTTGCCGAGCTTTAGTCTATCGCACTCGACTTTTCCTAATATATATAGCGCGCATCCTCCTTCGTATATACGTTTTCTACCTGCAGTAAAAACAAGCAAAAACACGTGAAATTTTGTATCTTACGTGCGATTGAGTAAAACGTTATTGATAAACTTTATTTCGAAAGTTTCAAAATAAATGACGATGCATCGCAGCG
Source organism: Cremastinae sp. B BG-2022a (assembly GCA_030522605.1). NCBI lineage: Eukaryota > Metazoa > Arthropoda > Insecta > Hymenoptera > Ichneumonidae > Cremastinae sp. B BG-2022a. The sequence continues at coordinate 24,993 of JAPYYX010002593.1, forward strand.
TACTGTTCTACTCGTTGAATACAAATTTAAAAAAAAATTTAATTTTTGTCTGTTTAACAGGTCCAAAAGGTGAGCCGGGTCTGAGAGGAAAACGAGGCAGAAAGGGACCAAAGGGTGAACCGGGCGAGGCAGGAACGCCGGTGAGTTACAAACGCGAATGAAAAACAAAAGACGCCGAGGCTCCATCCTATTATTATTTGTAAGCTCGCGACGTTAACGCGTCGCGAGCTTTTTGTTATCTTTTTTTTTGTATTTATTTTTGTAATACCAGCAGCTTTTACGGTTGTTACGACCGAGTCTTGAAAGCGCCACGAGCGACAAGCATGGAGACGATCCGAAATGCATTTAATAAACGCCGGAGCACCCCCGAGGCTTATTTTCCCAGCACTATATATTTTGCTCCCAAACAAAAAATTCATTAAGCATGGAAAAGTTGGAATCGGTTAGTTTATTCTCCGGCATGCTAATATTTATGCTATATATTTTATATATACAATAAATCGGTGCACAGACGTCATTGCGCGCGGTAGGTAAACCTTTGCTCTCAAAAGGATCTCTCGCCGTTAGCGCAACGACCCTCTCCGACTCTCTCTCGGCGCTCATCGAGCTATCGTTGAAGAAAGTTTTCCACTTTCGAAAGATTACTCGCGAGCGCTAACCCTTTGATGCCGTTGAAATGTTTCTCTTAAATAATCAACCGGATCCGCTGAAAGTTTTAACCCTCCAACTGCATCCGGAACAATGCCGCATAAAACGCTAATCTCGTAACAACACTACGCACGAATCGCTTTGCACCCTCGCCTACTACCAAACGGCCAAACGAATCCGTTGTACGACAATCAATCTTTTTTAATTAGTTCAACCCCCTTTTTACAGGGCGGTGCCGGGCCTCAGGGAAGCAATGGTTTTCCGGTATATCGTTTGTTATTATTATTATTATTATTTATTTATTACTTATTATTTATTATTCATTATTTATTATTATTTCTACTCCTCTTACGTCGTCACATTCAATATATATCGACGTTGAGGATTCCTGTCTCGAATTCATACTTTTTTGTTTCCATTTCGGAAGACCTCATTGATTCTCTTTAAATGAGTTATTTTTGGTTTTTCGTTCGTTTTTGTTTTTATGGTTTTTTTTATTATTTGGCGTTACTTGTGGAGTAACGGAAACTTTTGTTTACGAAAATATCCACCATGCGTACGTAGCGAACAAGCAGTAGTTCATTGTGTTGGCAGTGCAAGGGGAAAACAGAGAGTTTACTAAAAGGGATTGGAAAATTGAAGCGAATCAACGGAGCGGGGGAATATGGCTGTGAATTCACATGTTGTTTTATATTTTTCCTTTTGTCCCGCGATTCAGAGCTTTTTGTGTACGATATTTTGTTACGAGCCGCCAAGTTTTTTAAATTTTATTCTCGGTGGGTATTTCAGGGCAGCAGAGGTGACAAAGGAGAGCCCGGCGAAAGGGTAAGCGCGATCAATGCAGTGTCTTAGAAATTGTTTCGAACTTCCCGAGCTTCTTGTTTCGTGCACTTAATTGTGGTAGTATCTCGTACCAGCAAGTTTCAAATTTATTAGAAACCTTTTTTAATTTATCATTATTATATCCTCATTAAGAAGTAAACTCGAATCTGACGAGAGAAAATAATCTCGTAATATTTTTGTACACGCAATTGGCAATTTTGTGGTGTGGTTTAACTCAGCACTCACGTAATTACTAATCAAGCTGTTATTTTACTAAAATCTATACAATGCTAGAAATCGGAGCGTGGTATATATAAAACTCAATAATAAAATTAAAAGGGAATTCGAGTTTTTGAACTCCACCAGCTGTTTATGCACCCGTAGTACTAAATCCCAGGCATTTTGCTTTATTGTCCGTGTTGATCCTCCATCGCATCACCGTTTGTTCTTCTTTTCCCCCCCGTAAGCTTCTGGTAACCGATATTTAGGGGAGAAAGGAGAGAAGAGGTGTAAATCGCTAAAATAACTCAAACAATATACGATGCTGTGACGTATGTACACTTTTTAAAGTCTCACTCTTTTTTGGGGGATTCTGATAACCATTTATTCGAACCTAAATAGAACTTGCATTGCCAACACTAACCGTGTTCTTCATAGTTAACTGTCCATAACAATAAATGTAATTAATGATAAACTGTGTGTCGTGATAAATGTTTTTTTTTTCTTGATTATTTCTTACAGATTGTAAAATTTGCCTGTCAATGATTGAACGATAAAAATGTCTCATACTTTCGATAACTTCATTTCTTCTATTTCTGTCTATCATTCCGTATCATCGATCATTCAGTAGAATATATTTATCATTTTATCATCGTCACTTCAATTGTAATCGTATGTCGTAAGTCTTACGAAGCTCCTGTGTCTTCTATCTTTACACGTGTAAAGACCTCTTTTTCTCTGTCTCTTCTCCGTGATATCTGTCATACGAATCTCACTGCTCGTTTACATACGGATGATCGTCTTCCTCTTTTACAATCGACTTGGTTCTCGTCGACGTGATGTGCGCTCATCGATCCTATGTTGATTTCAGGGACCCATTGGACTCGACGGACCAAAAGGGGAACCGGTAAGCCGAGCGCGGATCTCGATAAGCATGACTATCTCGTAATCCTCAAATATCTTATTGAGATGAAATGTAAATTGAACGATCAATCTCTTCATCTTACAGGGTAATCCAGGACCAAAAGGACAAAAGGGAGAACTTGGCAGTCCCGGCTTCGATGTGTTCTCAGCAGTCAAGGTATCTATCTCTATATTCTCAGCCCACCATATCCGCAATATCAATCAAAAAATACTTCCGAAGTCGAAGTACCCAAAATGACCTTTTAACCACTATGAATATTGACCAGTTCCTAAATCTTACAAATACCTACAATAATTGTTCCAAATTGATTGTGGATCAAAAAATACTTCCGAAATCGAAGTACTCAAAATGACCTTCAACTACTATGAATCTGTAGACCTAATTGTTACCAATATCCAACATACTTATTCCAAATTGATTGTTTACCAAAAAATACTTCCAAAGGCGCAGTACTCAAAATGACCTTCAACCACTATGAATCTAGACCAGTACCTAAATCTTACAAATGCCGAAAATAGTTATCCCAAATTGATCGTGGATCAAAAAATACTTCCAAAGTCGAAGTACTCAAAATGACTTTCAACTACTATGAATCTCTAGACCTAAATCTCACCAAAATCCAAAATACTTATTCCAAATTGATTGTTTACCAAAAAATACTTCCAAAGGCGAAGTACTCAAAATGACCTTCAACCACTATGAATATTGACCAGTCCCTGAATCTTACAAAGACCTACAATAATTGTTCCAAATTGATTGTGGATCAAAAAATACTTCCGAAGTCGAAGTACTCAAAATGACTTTTAACTACTATGAATCTCTAGACCTAAATCTCACC
>JAPYYX010002594.1:0-23488 GCA_030522605.1 Cremastinae sp. B BG-2022a
ACGTCAAAGCTAATAATAACTTAACAAATTATGAGAAAAAATTTTTTTTCGTACTTTTTGCAGAGGTACCCCATTTTGACAACTGAAAAAAAAAAATTTTCTCATGAAAATTTTATTTCAGTTGTAAATTGAACTTGTTTTCTTTCAATTATGATTAAAAAACAAAAAATTCAGCATATTTAAACCCTTGGAATCGAAAATTTTTCTTAAGTACCCCATTTTGCCCTACCCTACCCTACCCTAATAAAAAATATAAATTATAATATAATAAAAAATATAAATAATAATATAATAAAAAATATAAATAATAAGATAATAAAAAATATAAATAATAATATAAATAATAATATAAATAATAATATAAATAATAATATAATAAAAAATATAAAATAATATAAATAATAATATAATAAAAAATATAAATAAATAATCAAATTTAATATCCGATGTGAGAAAATAAACGAAAATTTTAATTAAATTACATATCAATAATAATTTTCAGGGCTGAACTCGAAGCGTCATATTCGAAGGGTCTCAGCAAGCTCAGCAGCAAGTTGACGAAGGCGTGTGCCAAGGATCAAAGTAAGAACAATTAATAATCGTAAAAATTGATATTAGAGAAAAAAATTTCAGCTGTTTAATTGGAGACAATATTTTATGTAATTTTTATTTTCTTCACAGGTGGAAATGGCAGCGGTGGTGTGACCGAGGCCTGGAGAAGCATCGGCGAAGAAATGGAGGCAGCAGCGGAAGCTCACAGGGCTTGGGGCGTCGCACTCAGCGAACAGCTCGCCAAACCATTGAGGGTAATTATAAATGTCGTAATTTTAAAAAAAATGTCCACTAATTAGAAAACATGCGTTACGGTAATTTTTTAACTCGCAAATTAAAATTTTCTTCGTAAAATACTTGAGAAATTAGACGTAAAAATTAAATTATTTTAAATTCTGTTTGAAAAATATTTTAAGAGTAAATTTTCAAAATTTTTAACGTGATTTTATTTTATGTCATTATTTAATATTCATCAATTTTATTTTATTATTTAATATTCATCAATTTTATTTTATTATTTAATATTCATTAATTTTATTTTATCATTTATTTTATTTTATTTTATTCTCAGGTCGGAGTCGCCGAAGCGCAAGGACGATCCAGGAAAACGATCGAGAGCTCCGTCGACAAAGCGTCGAAATCTCTCCAGGAATGGCGCGGAATAGCCGCGAAGAGCAAGAAACAGAGTTTTGCCTGTGCACGCGAGAACGAGCGACTCCAGGACCTCGCGAGGATACACTCGATCAGCCAGAGCCAACAGAACAACAACAAAACTTCGAGTCACCAGATGACGGAGAAGGAAGTCAACAAGCTGGAGACCAGGAGGCGAAAGGCTGAGGATTCCTCGCGTAGGGCTGACACGGAATTTTACACCGTCAGTGTAAGAGCCGAGAGAGCGAGGCTCGAGTACGAGAGCACAGTGAGGAAGGGATCGAAACAAATGGAATTGCTGGAAGAGGAGAGACTCAGCGCGCTCAAAGACCTCGCGAATGTGTATCTTGCTCATTTGCAGGCACTCGCGCCGAGACTGCAACAGGCAAGTTTTTATTTTTTTTAATTTTTTATTTCGAGATCATTGCGATGATTTTAAATGAGCTTCAATTTGCGTATGTCGCGAATTTAAATTTAAACGCGATTTTATTTATTTTTATTTTATTTTATAAATTTATACGTGAATATAAAATTGAATATAAAAAATATTGTTTTATAAATTTTACCACACAAGAATACAAAATTGTGGGTTTTGATTCCAGATTTGTTAAGTAGGGAATTTAAAGTAAGACTTTGATGACATTTGGCGAAAATGTTCTTATTTGTCAAATAACTAAGAATTAATTTTTTCAAATTTTTCATCCACATCGTTTTTGAGTAATTGTGAAGTGTATTTTTGTTGCTCTATTATTCTGTACAAATGAGAACGAAAATTTTGAAAAAATCTCAAATTTTTCGTAGCAGAATTTTCTGTCCAAATTTCATTCAATTTTTATAATTTTCATTTTTAGTATAGAAACATCTTTATTTATTAAATTTATCAAAAATCTCCAGATCGTATATTTTCTATTTCGGTTTTACATCCCGTATTCGAGGTTTCATTTTTTAAACATTAAGAATAAATTATTTGATATTTTAGTTAATTATTTTGTTCAAAAGTGAGGGCTTCTCCATGTGAGACTCGATCCAGTCAATGTAATTGGAAACTCTGGTAAAAACAGTGGGGAATTTTGCACAATCGAGTGTCCAGGAATAGACGCCAACAACTTTGCCATTGACAGTCAAAGGCCCACCAGAGTCACCCTGATAAAAAATTAAATTCATATTCAGTTTTCAATTTTTATTTAATTACTAAATAAATTTTACGTAAAAATATTTAAGTTAGCGAGAAATAATCCCACAAGAGTCACCCTGATAAAAAATTAAATTCATATTCACTCAGTTTTTTTAAATTTCCATTATTTAAATACTAAATTAAATTCAGGTGACAATATAAGTTAGAGAGAAACAATCTTTGAATGAAAAATTGAAGAAAAACTTACCCGACAACCTCCAACTTCTACGTCACCGTTGAAAGTGCAAATCATACCGTCATAGACGTCATGACCGAATTTCGAATTAGTTTGGTTGCATTGATCGTTTTTAAAAATATTGACATCAGCACGCATGAGCTTCGTACTTGGTTGTTCTCCGTCCTGGACAATTGAGATGATTTTTCAATAATTAAATTTATCTTATTGTTAGATAAATTCGAGAAAAATAAAAAAATAACATTTTTTTTAAATTTGCAAATTTAAAAATAAATTTTTTTTTAATTTTCAAATTAAAAAAAAAGTCTCACCCAGATTCTACCCCATCCGGAAATTACGGCATTCTCTCCAGCCTCCACGTGGCCGTCGCGTTTGATTAACGTCGCGAAATTGATTACCTCTGAGATGTCAAAAGGCTCGACGACTTTGATAAGAGCAATGTCATTTTCGAGAGTTCCCATGGGGTCGAATTTTTCGTGTGTGAACACATTTTGGATTTTATGCGTACTTCCGACTTCCGTTTCGAAATTCGAAACTCCCACGACGACAGTTACATCATGTTTTTTCATGCTAAAATAATTTTTTCATCATTTTTGGATAAATTATATAATTATTATGAAAATATAAAATAAATTTTACAATATATTTTGTAATATGAACTATAAAAACAAAAAATTATAGAAAATATAAATCATATACAAATTATAAAAACAAAAAATTATCAATAAATAATATAAAATTTATAGAAAAAAATTACGGGAGAAAGCAGTGAGCAGCGGTCAGAACGTAGTACTCGTTCAAAATTGTGCCTCCGCACACGTGTCCAAATCTTTCATGCATCAAAGACGCCTAAATCAATATTAATAAGTGCAAATTACAAAATCGATCGAAAAAGTGATGAATTTTGAATTTTTCGTATACGCACTTGATATGGAAATTCACCGCGCTTGGCATCCTCGCCATTGAAGATTCTTCCCGGAATTTTCCAAGGGAAACCTGAAAAATTACAATTTAATTACAAAAATCTAAATTTATTAACTTAAATTAATTCAACTTAAAATTAATTTTAATAATTTTGACCTCAAATTTGTTATTAATAATATAAACCAATAAACAAAAAGGTTAAAAATCTAATTTACCCTGGCAAAGTGCCACCAAGCCAAAAAACACAAAAACCGACTTCATCGTGATCAAAAAACGAACTGAGAGTTTTGATTATTCCCAAAGCGCTTTATATTGCTCCTCGATTTTTTAAATCGATGATCATTTTGGTAAAACAATCGAGATAACGAAATAAAAAATGGTGATTAGATATCGAGAAAGTTTTTCATCAAAATAACGTTTCATATAAAATTCGACGTTGGAAGAACCAACATTGAGAAATTCAATATTCCCAATCTAAATTGATAAGGCCTACAGTCTTTAATGAAGGTTGTTACATTTTTTGCTGATAATGAAGGACATCAAATTTCACTCCAAATTGAAATCTCGATTACGTGATTTTTCCTCTATTTTAAAAGTTATCAAATTTTTAAAAAATTATATCAAATATTCTGCAAATAGTAATTGTTACTAAAATTGTTATCTAATCAAAATTTCGTGAATCAGAATAAGATCACACGATAATAAATTTCGAGAGAATTTCGTATTAGACGAGAATTTAATTTTGTACTATCAATGACTCAATAATTTACCTTTAAAATAAATTTTTATTTTTATTGTTTTTCGTCGAGCCGGTAATATCGAACCACAAATCGAAATCGAACCAAAATACGATTTTCTTGGACAATAAAAATTTCGATGACTCTCATCGGACCTTTGAGAATTTAAATAAATTTATTTTAAATAATTTTTTTTTGTTTTCAGAGCGCGGATCGTTTATCTTCGCCAGTTCGCAACTGCAGTGTATCCCAGGACGTCGATATACTGAAAAATATAATTCGAAGATTGGACAGTAACGATGGCTCAAACGTCGATCAGTTATTGCCAGACTTTTATGCCGAGCACGTAACACTGGCTATGAATCGGGAACGCCGGAAGCAATCGCTCGTCAGGGTATTGCACCTGATAAGGCAAGATCTCGAGAGAGAAAGGCGAGGCAGAGAAGGCCTGGAGACGTTGCATCGTGCTTTCATCCAGACGCCGGCATTCGCCGCTGACGAGAGTACACAGAACGTGACGGAGAAATTACATCACGTGAGTTGGGAAATTTCAACTCCCATTTTTTTTCGACTATTCGTTCTTCGGTATTCGCTGTGGCAAATTTTTTGCATTCTTCTTTGTCTAAGAAAAGAACGATGTCTCAGGAAGATCTCAAAATGGGAATAGATTTTTTTCAAATTAAAAAAAATTTGATATTTTTCAAATTTTTGATATTTTTAAAGATTTTTAATATTTTTTAAACTCAATTTATAACAATTTTTGATACATAACATTTTTTTCGACTATTCGTTCTTTGGTATTCGCTGTGGCAAATTTTTTGCATTCTTCTTTGAAAAGAACGATGTCTCAGGAAAATCTCCAAATGGGAATAGAATTTTTTCAAATTAAAAAAAAAATTTGATATTTTTCAAATTTTTGATATTTTAAAAAAATTTTAATATTTTTTAAACTTAGTTTATAACAATTTTTGATACATAACATTTTTTTCGTCTATTCGTTCTTTGGTAATCGCTGTGGCAAATTTTTTGCATTCTTCTTTGTCTAAGAAAAGAACGATGTCTCAGGAAGATCTCAAAATGGGAATAGAATTTTTTCAAATTAAAAAAAATTTGATATTTTTCAAATTTTTGATATTTAAAAAAATTTTTAAGATTTTTTAAACTTAATTTATAACAATTTTTGATGCATAACATTTTTTTTTTTTTTTGGACTTTTTTTAAATATTTTTTTTTTTAATTTGCAGATGAGGTCCATGCTGACGTTTTTGGAAGCAGCGAAGTACAAAGTCGGCGGTGCCCTAGCTGAAATTGAAGGTGGAAAAAAAGGGAAGCATCCTTTAGCTGAACACATACTGGTCTCGAGAGACAAGCAAGGATTGCAGCAAAGTGTTCTCAAGGTAAAATATATTGAAAAATGAATACAGAATATTAATTAGTCTCGTTCCAGTCCTGAATTTGCATATTGAGGAAAAAACCTGTGCAATGAATTAGAAATTAAAAAATTGTGCCTTGATTTTAAAAAACATTGATAAAAAATTCTCCAATACATAAAAATTTATAACTCCTAATTAAAAGTTGTAAAAAATCGTCAAAATTACATAATTAAATAATAATTAAAAAACTATGACTTGTTTTTAAAAACATTGATAAAAAATTCTCCAATACATAAAAATTCATGACTCTTATTAAAAAATAATAAAAAATCGTCAACATTCTTATAATTAATCACATAATAAATAAACAAAAAAAATTGCAATATTATGACATTAAATGAAAATATAATTACAATTAATATATAAATAAATAAATTATTATTAGGTTCCGTCCTGGGCAAAGAGCGAGTCGTTCGAGTTCCCCGAGGGTCAAGAAGAGTTGGACATTCACCTGACGAAGGACCACGAGTCCGAGAGACGCGAATGGGTCGACAGAACCGCAGGTGACGGGAATTCGGAAAATCCTCCGGACGAGGAGGACTTCAGCGACTTCGACGAGTTCAGCAGCCAATCGGAGGACAACAATAACCAGGAAGTCGAGATAACGGACATGGCGGACAAGACTGAAATGATCGAGCAGTGCAGAGCGATCTATCAATATTCGGCAAATTTGAATGACGAGCTCAGCCTGACACCGGGAGATTTAATAACGATACACGAGAAGCAAGCTGACGGCTGGTGGATCGGAGAATGCTCCGGAAGAACGGGAATTTTCCCTGCGACGTACGTTCAGCTTATGCATTGAAAAAAAAATAAAAATAAAAAAAAATGAAAAAAAAATTTAGTGATAAAAATAACGCGTTGAAAAAAATGAGTTTTATAAATAATAAAACGTGAATTCGTTTTCAACATCGATTGTAAATACATAGCCGCAAGTTGCAAGTGCCAATACCCCGAGAAGCTCGTTCGCCAAGGATACAGCAACGAACAAATTGAAATTTAATTTTGTTTTTCCTACATTGTAATCTTTTCGTCCCTTTTCGTACCGAAGAATAATTTAACGATCGAATGAGCTGTGAGTTCGTCGCAGGTATTCGGGCCAGAAATGTTTAAAATAAATTTAATATTTCGATTATAAATATTATGCATTTACGTTACTGTGATTAAATTAATCTCTTTTTTTTCGATTCATTGATTATATCTTGACAGAACGTTTTATACGTCGAAAAATGTTTTTCACTTTCATTCATACAAAAGTGTTCGTCGTCTGTTTGTACGAGGAAAATCTCGATCATCGATTTCGTCGATTTTTTTTTTTGTAAATCGGGTAAGTCCTTATCGATTGTGATCGTTGAAAAATTTCAAATATTAGCGGAACCAAATAATGCATATTGTACATAACAACTATTAAATTGCGAATTTATTGGATTGTAAATAGAAAGAATCCATCCGAATATTCAGATATTTAGGGAATAAGAACAAAAACGAGAATACACATGTAAGTTAAAGGAAGAAATAAAGGAACAAAAAGACACACCTTCGTTAAACAATGATTTTATTCTTTGACTAATACACTTTGTGTTTGATAAAATTTTTTAGATAAAATAAAATAAATTTATTATTTGGTTGATATAATTTATATTCATTAGAAAAAATTCGTACTGGATCATATTGGCAAATATCTTACGATTAAAGTGAAAAAAATTGCTTCAATTACGAACTCCCTCAATTAATATTTCAATTAAATTAATCAACGAACACATTTGACTGCTCGATATTTACATTGTAGATCCAGCATGATTTTATATACGAGCTAAAAAAATCAATTCGTACTCAAACAGTTCTAACAAAAATATTTCAAGAACGTGGAAAAATTCAAGTTTTGTAATTCGATAATTTTATAATTTATAATATACGAGAAGTAATTTACAGTTTGGATTTCAAATCAGATAAAAATTTTAATTATTGAGGAATGCAGTACGGTTCCCTCGCTGACGTCGATACGTAAAAAGTTCCTCGTCGAGACTGGTCAACGTCAATTCCCATCCTCGCGCAATTTTTTTCGGTACAGGGCTCCCAAGAAATATGGGTAACATTTACGTCATCCGTGTCCCAAGGTCTGGCCCAGAAAGTGCAATTTTTCGAGGCTGCTGCGACCAAGGATTCGGTAAAGTAATGATAGGAGCGTTGATGACTGCACTTGGCGATTCCGATGGCTGTAACGAAATAAAATAATAAATAATAAATAATAATAAATATTCATGGTAATAAAAAAATAATGAAAAATATTTAAAAAAAAAAATAAAATAAAGTGAATTAGACGATGAAAATTTATTTCAATATCACGGTAAATTTACTCACACGTCTTTGGGACCTTGAGATAACGCAGCAGAGATTTTTTTCTTCTCGCACAGCCAGGTTGGATTTTGCCACCGTTCGGATAAAAATCAATGTGACCTGGTAATGACACAAAAAATTTTTAAAAAATCGAATTTTGGACTCAATAAATAAGTCATTATATAGAAAATTGTGTCATGGTAAGGGGGACAAAGATTATTTTTGATGAGTTCGAAAAATCATCGAAATGATTATTAATTAATAAAATTGATAAGAACATCAGAAAAAAAACGAGAAAATTGGAAAAAAATTTTTTTGGTGTAAAATGAAATTTTTTAAAAATACTACCTATGGGGTCGAAATTTCCAAATCCCATGACCTTTTCTCCTGAAGCGCTCGAGTGAATGACGTCAACGAAATCTGCATCAGTGCTGTCCAAACGAAAATCGGCGTCGACACCGCGGAAACAAAGTTGGGCCGGATCCAGTCCAGTGATTCTGTTCACTCGCCAATCGGTTTTCATCTCCTTGAAAGTCCGAGCAGCGACACCGCTTATGTGTGATCCAAGGCTGTGACCTACCAAATAAAGTTTGCCCCAGTTCGGTTTTCCAGACGATTTTTCTGCCGTCGTTATGTTTACGATCTGTCCGAGAAACCTTGACAATAATTGATAATAATTAATTATAATTATCGAATAATTAATTGTAATTAATTATTTATTATTAATTATAATTAATTAATAAATTAATAAATTAATAATTATTAGAGTCTTCAAAATATTTAATAAAAAATACATTAATAGTTCTGAAGCACATTAAAAAATATAATAAATTATTTAAGAACAAATAAATTAAACAATTAATTTTTAATTTTAAAAATATAATAAAAAAATATATTACATTTAATATAAATCGAATTTAAATAAAATTTTTTAATATTTGAAATACTTGCCTTGCTATTTGATTGCCAATGAAGTTAGTGTTGACTGCAGCTGTGTAATAATTGTAACTCTTGGATCCTCCTGACCAGTCGACGACTACAACGTTGACATCTCCCTGACAACGAAATGACATTAATGTCAAGTACGAATTACAATTACAAACGCTTACACGTAGAAACTATTTTCGTATCAGTTGGAAGGATTAACATAAAATGTTCCACTCTGAAGGACAGAGGAAAAACAGATTTTGAATACGAAGTTAGTAATTATCATTGTTGCATGAATCTCTGGGAAACTCGTTATGTACAGTCTTCATAAATATCAAACACAATTTTTATTTTAACGTATTGTATTTTTTTTATTTTTTATTATTTTTTTAATCATAATTATTCTTCAGTAAATTTTGTGTATTTTTTATTGAAAAATTCGAAAAAGTATTAAAAAAATCGATGAAATATTTCGAGACGACAGAAATTTATTGGTTTCGTACATGCGTTTCCTCATTATTTCTATTTTCTACAAGGAAAACGTCAAAGAAAAAAATAATAAAAAATCGAGACTGCGAAATTATTGGGAAATAGTTCGTGATAAAAAATTGAATGTTTAATGTGTACATTTTCCTGTCGATTTTTTTCTAAACAGGAAACGATGTATCGCACGTGTATACGTTTTTCCTTATGAAATTATGCTTCATACAGGAAAAGTGAAAGAATATTTTTAATTGAAAATTTACAAAATTAATTTTGTGATTTGATTCAGATTAATATTGGAGTGTCCTTTATTACAGTCATTTCAGGTAATTTGACAGTAAAAATGAGAATGATAAAAATTTCATGAAATTTTGACACAATGTTCATCGAAAAATACAAAAATATTGTGTTTTAAAAATGTTGCGAATATTTACAGAATATTCACCGATTGAAATAAAAAAAAATCGGTGTAAAAATTATCGAGAGGGACAAAATAAAAAACGGAAATTTATTTTTACAGCTGGATAAATAAACTCACGTTCACGATGAGATATTGTACACGACGATAATATTGGAATAAAGAAAAAACGCAAGGTTTTTTGGCTATTGCTTAAACAAAACAGATAAAGAGTGTTTTGTGGAAAAATTCACACCTTTTTTCGACATAGAGGTTTTTTTTTGAAAGATGACGTTATGAATGATTCAGATGTAGATGTAGAGAAACCTTTCATTGTCAAGAAAATGATTTTTTTCTTCATTTTTCATGAAAATTTAAAATGTTTTGAAAATTCAATCTCAATTTATATTTATTATTTTTTTTATTTAATACAATTTATATTGTTTTCCACTTATTATAAAAATGTAAAAAATGTTAAAAGCAATCATTCAAATTTATACACGATAATTTACCAATTTATTTATTCATTGGTTTTTATAGTATTTCTTCGTCATATTCGTCTTCATTGTTTGTTGATTGCATTTGATTAATAAAAAATCAAATTTTATGGAATTTTTTTTTACTTTAGAAAAAATTAGCACAACCAAAAGCAAAACCACATCAATTAGCAAAATCGAGAGTCAAAAAATTCGTCCATTGACTCGTCCGAAGTGAGAAAGAAAAAAAAAATTAACGTATCACTTTGACATATGACGCTCGAAGTTAGGGGGCAAAAATTCTGATAAAATTGACAAATTTGATAATATTTGATTCATCCAATACATAAAAAATACGATTTTTACTTTAACAAAAACAAACTTTTAATTTTTATACGTCATCAAATCCTCTAAATAAAATTAATTTTTATCATTATTCATAAATTATCATTTATCATAATTCAATAAAATAATTAAAATTGAAATAGAATAATTACAATTAAATAATAATAATTTCATGAATCCACAAATTGAAAAAATTTCACAATTTTTACTTTAACAAAAACAAACTTCTAATTTTTTTACGTCATCAAATCCTCTAAATAAAATTAATTTTTATCATTAGTCATAAATTATCATTCATCATAAATAATTCAACAAAATAATTAAAATTGAAATAGAATAATTACAATTAAATAATAATAAAAATCATGAATCCGCAAATTGAAAAAATTTCACAAAGACCGTACGAAACGTCACCGTGAAAATTTTACCGTAAATCGAGTCCGGCAATTCAACAAATTGAGGATAACTAACCCACAAAAGAAAAGCTTCCTCCATCCGTTTGACCCAGCTCTTCATCCCACTCGACTTGAAGCCGTGAACGATGATGACGGTTTCACGGTCGACCTTGAGGTCCGTTGGCTCCAGCCGGAAATTTTCACCGAGCAGGAGTTCAACTCGAGCCGGCTGTATCCTCGAGGACACGAAAAATCGCACGGAAGGAACGTCATGATTGCTCGTGCTCTTTAAAACCCATTTGACGGTTCTCCCGATCCAGGTGGAATTAAAATCCGAGCAATCGACGTGATCCCCGGAAAAATCATCGCCGGATATCGATAAATCGGTATTATTGTCAACAGCTGCGACTTCGCGTTTTCCCGATTGCGATCGGTTGTAAAAAACGTTCGAGAGCTTGAAGCTCTGGGTAAAAACAATTGAATACAGAATAATCGTAAACGTAAAAACGAACACGTTCATCCTGTCTTTATTTACAAATTTACAAAAAAAAAAATAATTGAAAAATTAAAAAAATAAATAAATAAAATAAAAATCTCGAGACTCAAACTCGATTTTTTCGTTACCGATCTGTCGAGCTTCCACTGTCACTGTCACTTCATTGAGCTGTGAATTTTTCAGTCGCTCTTATATATAATTGTCGATAAAAGGTAGGAAGCGTTGAAAGGTTAATGTCTTGTTGAAAAATATTTAGGGGGAATTTCGTCTCGATAAATAGAAGAGGACAGAGGAGACGAGAATTGGGACGACAGCGATCGATCGATATTGGTCACCGGTAAGTTATTGTTGAATTATTGAAATATATTGATCGATGCTGTCGCGCGATCGACAATGTTCGGATCTCTCTCGTTGTAATTATCGCGTTCACTCGCCGACTGCCTTGGCGAGCGAGATGCCTCTGGGCTGAAATAAAAGAGGAAGTGGGAATAATGTCCTGTATCGCGAAACTGACGTCTCAACGCTTTCGACTCTCTTGTGTGTTAATTTCCCCCACCGCGGAGTTCGCAAGCGACAGATTCGTTTTTATCATCGCGTATCGGATTTTCTTTACGATTTTCTTCACTGTGGAACATTTTATCGGACCGAGGCGAATCGTTTCTCGTAAGTGAGACAACGACGATGAGAATAAAACGAAATTTAGTCGGTCGAAATTTTGGAGTTATTGTCTCATTTTGTATTCACGAATCGATTAAGTAATTTCATTTTGTTCTAGTTTTGTTTTTCGACCTAATTTTGTGTTCTAGTTCGAGTCTATTGTTCGAATTGACATAGTTATCGAATAAAAAAAAAGTTGATTTGTGTCATTACGAATGAATATCAATAATTGATGAATATTAAAATTTTTTCGTTTTTATTTATCAGTGTAATTTAATTTAATTTGTAAACTTGAAAATTGTATTTATTTATATTTTAGTTAATTTTAACTATTAATTTTATTTTTTTAATAAATATTTTAATTGATAATTAGAGTTGTAATTATTAATTAATTTTTTCATAATTATTTGAGAATACAATTCAGTTCAATGACTTTAAAATTTTTTTTCTGTCAAAATGACAAAGCTCGTGACGAATATTTGTGAAATTTACGATATTGAGATCCATTTTCGAATAAAAAAAAAGTTAATTTGTGTCATTACCAGTGTGAATGAATATTAATAATTGATAAATATTAAAATTTTTTCGTTTTTATTTATCAATGTAATTTCATTTAATTTGTAAACTTGAAAATTGTATTTATTTATATTTTATTTAATGTTAACTATTCATTTTATTTTTTTAATGAATATTTCAATTGATAATTAGAGTCGTAATTATGAATTAATTTTTTCATAATTATTTGTGGATACAATTTAGTTCAATGACTTTAAAATTTTTTTTCTGTCAAAATGACAAAGCTCGTGACGAATATTTGTGAAATTTACGATATTGAGATACATTTTCAAAGAAAGACGTACAATTTTTGTATCAGGCACGAAAAATGAGTCAGGCTGATAGCAAGTTTCACTTTCACCAAACAGTGAAGACGTTTTTTACCAATAAAATATTTATTGCCAGCAAAAGATTTAGTGGATCCCATGCCACTTTCTAATTGAATTGCTTAGAATTTTATGGGATACAAAATAAATTGACGAGAAAATAAATAACATGTAAAAATTTTAACAATTTATTCATTTTAAAGCTATTTTAATTTTATAAATTAATTGTCATTTGGTTTACGAGTCAGTATTCGCTTCTTCCATATCTTTCATTTCTTCCATAACTTCCATGATGCTCTGCTTCGTCGTGGCTGCAAATATTTGATATTTAGTATTTAATTTTGTATTATTATTAATATTTAAATATTTTAATTCTTAGTTAAGGACTTACCACAGAATGGAGATTTTTTGTTCGTCGTGAGGAAGTAAGATCCGCGTTGAGTGTTATACTTTTCAGCTCGAATTCCCATTTCTACGCAATTCAAAGCAGTACACATTTTATTCACTATCTTGACAGCGTTCGGGTATGATTGATCCCACTTGTGAGCCCAAAATTTGCAGCCGAACGATTTTGCCGCGTTGATCAGAGATTCGGTGAAATATGCCTGGGCACGGGAGTGACTGCACGTTCCTCGAGCGACCGCTGTTTATGAAAATATATTTTTCATTAACAAAAGAATAAAAATAATTAAAAAAATATTAGAATAACAAATCTTTAAAAATGAAATATTTACTAATTATATTTATTTATTAATTATTAATATTTGCAATTAAAAATGTAATTATGATTGTAATGATTTTCATAAATTAAAAAAAATTGAAAATATGAAAATTTGAACTCACGTGTCATGGGCACCCACACGTAGTCGAAAATTGATCCTTGTACTCGATGACAACCTGGCTGTCTCTTTCCACCGTTTGGATAAAAGTCAACGTGACCTGGCAGAAAAATGAAAAATATTAGAAAATACGATTTTACGTTTCTATTAAATAAAAAAAATTTAAATCAACCGAATTTTTATTCTCAAAAACAAAAATTCTATAATATAAATTGATACGAATTATTTATAATTTATTCTATAAAAAATTGTATTATATTTTATCATAAATAATTATAATTATAATTATAATTATAATTATAGATTTTTATTTTATTTTTGTTTTAATAATTAAACTACAAATATTAAATTATCTGAATTTTACCTAAGGGTTGCAGGCTTCCGAATCCCACGCTGAACTTTTCGCTGGAGCTCGTGTGAATGACATCGACGAATTCCGCATCAGCCGGATCTAGTCGGAACTGCGGATGGACATCGCTGAAGCAAGGCAGAGCCGGGTCCAAGCCGGTGATCCTGCTGACGGGCCAATCTTTTTGCATTTTTTGGAAATCCAATCCAACCACTCCGCTGATGTGCGAGCCCAGGCTGTGACCGACTAGATGAAGTATTCCCCATTCTGGTTTCTTCGGCGCGGATTTTTCGTTCGTCGCGTTTACCACTCGATGCAAGAATCTTTAAAAAATATTTTTTTTATCACTTTTTCAATCATTTCGATTTTATGCGTATTTTTGATTTTTTTTTTCAAATCATCAACTTCGCACTCAAAATTTTTATTTTCAAAAAAAACGAACGAAACATCACGTACTTTGCAATTTCGTATCCAACGATTCTGGTGTTTATCGCAGCTTTGTAGTAATTTACAGTTCTTCCAATCGCTGACCAATCAACGACGATCACGTTGACATCGTCCTAAAATAAAATTTTATGAATTTACTAAAATTTGTAATTAAAAAAAAATTTATCATAATTTTCAAATTAAAAAAATAATTTACTAAAAATATTAAATTAAAAAAATAATTTACTAAAAATATTAAATTAAAAAAATAATTTACTAAAAATATTAAATTAAAAAAATTAAAAAAATAATTTACTAAAAATATTAAATTAAAAAATAAATAAAAATTGTCAATTAAAATTTACCCAAAGTAGAAAAGCTTCTTCCATTTGTTTAATCCAAGACTGCGATCCACCGTTCAAGAATCCATGCACGATGACAACCGTTCGCCTTTCCGGAACAAAATCAGTTTTATCGAGCGAAAATTTATCGTTATTGGTGACATCGACGCGACGACGTTGATTCCTCGACGAAAAGTGGAATCTCATGTTCACAGTCTTATTAGGATCAATCTTGTTCGACAGCATCCACCTCAGAGTACGCGAAATCACCGAATTCATATCAGCGCAATCAACAGACTCGATCGTCGGTTTGTCATTCTCGTTTGTATTGTAAAACGATCCGTTCATCACGGAAGAGAAAAATTCATCGAAGGGCCAGTCCAGGCTACGCGACGAGTCCAAAGGACTCGCTGAAATCAGAGCCGTCAAATTCAAAAGAAAAAATAATCCTTGCTGCAACGCGTTCATTTTGTCAACTGAAGCTTCGACACTTCGTGAAAAATAATTACAAAAAAAAAAAAAAATTATCAACAATCGTGACTCGAACCGGGGTCGATAATGCAACTGATGCATCGAATGCACTTGTCAAATCCTTATATACGAAAATGTTGACGATCTCCCGAGATCGGATAATTTTTGAGATCCGATCGCAATGGTTAATAATAATAATAATAATAATAATTAAAAAAAAAAAATTCGTGACTTTGTTGCCAAAGTGTCTCGCACTCGATTGGACAGGTGTCTTGCTCGTTCGTCCGTAAATCCGCGACTGCACTTTGACGCTGCATTTTCGATGCAATTGTTTTTTTTTTCTTCCCACGATATTTTTGTTAAACAAACAGACGCAATCGGGAGTAAGTCGCAATTACGTTACGAGTTGTTTGATTTATTTATTTTTTTTTGATTTTTTTTTCCATCGTTTCCTTTCGTAAGATTGACCTTGCCTCATTCAGGTTCGATCACTCGAAGAGCATGCATGTGCGTTTCATTGACTGAGTAAGCATGCATTACGATTTTTAAAAAAATACGATTTAATTATGCAAGATTATGAATGACGCGAATGTGTCTCGTGATTTATTTTTTTATTTGACCCCTGCATCGGTTTTTTTATTGAGTTTACAATGTTGGCTTTTTTTTAATGATCTTTTTATTTTTGGTTCACGACCTATATACAGCGGAGTCATTGTAGTGTAAATGCAAACAGAAATTATTTGATAAAAATGCAGAGGCTTTTCAATAATATTTAAAAAACGATTGCATTTTTATACTCGCAGGTGAAAATTGTTTTTCTTTTCAAAATAAATAAAATTATGATAATGTTATTATTAAAAATATTTTATTGAGATTTTATTCGAATAATTATTTACTTAGATAAAATTCATATGAACAAAATGATTTATTTATGTATACGAAATTTTTGATTATAATTTTTAATATGTAATAATTCGATTGTAATTATTGTCAAGATTTGAATTTAATTAATATTTTTTAATTTGTTGTAGTGTTTGGTTGGCACTATCGATTTCTAATTTCTCTTGAATGTTCTTATTTCGATTATTTGTAATTTTTGATATTATAATAAATATAAATAATATTTTTTTAAATTGCAAAAATATTTTTAAAAACGCGTAGTTATTATTTGTACTAAATTTTTTAAGTCGATTGAAGTTAATATTTTACATATTTAATCAAGTATATCGTTGGCAAAATCGATTTCCATTTGCTCCCGAACTTCTTCCTTGCTCTGATGGTCCGTAGCTGAAATAAATAAAATGAAAATATACAAATTTTTTAAATTTATAAAAAATATTTCGGAAATACGTACCGCACAATGGAGACGTTGTGGACGTAATAACGAAAAACGTGCCTCGATGTGGATGATTTTCTGCCTCTATTCCCATTTCCGTACAATTTTGTGAGCTGCAGGTCTCGTTCAAAAGTTGCAAAGCGCGACGATAAGTTCGATCCCAACGATGTCCCCAAAAAGTGCAATTTTTCGTAATAGAAGAGATCAGGGATTCAGTGAAGTAAACGTATGAATATCCGTGACTGCATATACCTTCTTGGAGATCTAATAAAAAATGTACGAAAATTGATTAAATAAATTTATTTTAATTAAATTAATTAAGTTATTAATTAATTTACCTTTTACCTAATTTATTTTTATTTACTTATTTTTAATTAATTTGATTTATTTTAATTATAATTATTGAGCTTACTTGCTGTGCTCAAAAAATCAGGGAGCAATCCTCTCTCGAGCAAACACGCAGGTTGAGTTTTTCCACCGTTGGGATAAAAATCTGCGTGCCCTGATAATCAAAAAAAAAGTTCATCATTTTGAATTTAATCCATTTTACTACTTTAGATTATTTTATGATCGAAAAATTGAGTTGATTAATAATATCAAAATATCTTCGATTTAAAAACCTATCGACTGAGGAGATCCGAAAGCGAACAATTTGTTCCAGAGTCCATTCGTGTGTATAACATCAACGAAGGATGCATCTTCGGAGTCGAGTCGAAAAGACGTCGTCACATTTCTGAAGCAACGATTAGCCGGGTCAAGGCCCGTGATTCTGCTCACGTTCCATTTGTTTTGTCTTCTCTGAAATTCGCCCGCGGCAAAACCGCATATATGAGCTCCGAGACTGTGTCCTACCAAGTGCAATGGACCCCATTTCGGTTCGTTAGGTGCACTCGAAGCTATCGTCGTGTTTACAATGTGATGTAACAACCTTGAACAGAAATTTACATTTCTTCATCAAAGGATCAATTATTCAAATTCTTCGATTGCAATCCTTTGAACAAAAAAAATTAGTGGTGGCATCCACACGCTATTGAAGTGGAAACTAGTATTTCTAATTTTTCCAAATTAGTTGCATCTTCGATTATATTCATCGAACCTATTTCGATTTTTATGAAAAATAGCAACTTGGTATCTTTGATTAATAAATGTATAAATGTTCATTATTCTTTAATTTTCTCCACACAACTTTTTTTATATGATTTTATTTTTTCAATTATTTTCAAGAAACTATAAAATAATACTATTATCAGTCTAAATACATCAAATTCCGACAGTTTGCACTATGCAAATCATGTAAAATTGTTTTTTAGCCAATCATTGTATATTTCAAGGTAGAAAATATTTTTGTAAGTATTTAAAAATTGTTTAAAAATCGTGCCCACTTTTTAAATTATTTTCCGATGAATAAATGATTTCGAATATATATTTTATGACCTTTAAATTTTAATCAATTAATTACATGAAATTGTATTTTAGTTAATCATCAATAGCGAGTCGCTAATTTTTTTTAAGTATAATATATTATGTAAACATTTTTTAAAAATGAATGAATGAATGAATGAATTGTTGTAACCCCGCATAGAAAGTTTCCACTTGAGAAAAAAAATTTATACGTAAAGAAATAGCAAAGTTTTTCTATTTTTTCAATTTTTTGACAACCTCGCTATCTCCTTTCCAACCGTTTTCGTATTCACGACTGCTTTTACGTAATTGAAGCTGTTCCCTCTCGCAGACCAGTCCACCACGATCAAGTTGACATCACCCTGTATTAAATACAACAAATTAGCATATCAAAAGAACTTTCAAAATTATCAGAGATGAAAAAAAAACGTTATAATGCATGCACACATACGTCTCGTATCTCGTTTTGTATATACTCGCCCACATGAGAAATGCCTCCTCCATGCGTTTGACCCAAGATTGACTCCCGTTCGATAAGAATCCGTGTACTATAAATACTGTTCTCCGTTCAACATTAAAATCCGTCCATTCGAGACCAAACTGTTCACCTGTTGGCAAGTGCACTCGTCTCGGTTGTTTCCTCGAGGAAAAGAAGAATTTAACGTCTTCGGCGTTGGCGTGACTTCCTTGGACGGAGAATAACCAGGCGAGTCCTTCTGCGACGATGGAGCCAAATCCGAGGCAATCGATGGCAGAAAAATCTTTTCTATCGTGCATACTCGTATTTAAACGTACGTCCGAGACGTTTGGCCACTTCACGCTGTAATCTCTTTTATTTCTCGAGAGAGATATTAAATTCCCAGTGGCTTTCCCTTCGTTTGCCGTGATTGAAATTATATTAAGCAAAAACACGAATCCTTGAAGAAAAATCATTTTTATAAAATGATTCGAACCGATCGAAGTGAGACGCACTTTAAAAATGACTTTCGGTTGAATCACAGTCCGTAGAGAGATGAAAAATAAAACTAATGATGATAAGATACGGAATTAGTTACGACATTGACTCGAAAACAAGAGCAAAAGTGTCGATGCATTTCTTTCAAGTGATTCAACTCCGCACGAGTCTTTGTCCTCGGATCGACGCGGAGAGGAAATCATTTTTTTTTCTCGTGTTATGTAACAATTGAACTTTATTGTAGTTCGTTTTCATTCATCGATTGATACATCACGATCGGGATTGGCCAAAGGTCAGTCCGATCGTTTCTCGAAGTCGATTCACGACGACTCGAACTCTGGACGTGAGTCCTGAGTCATTCGAATATTTCGCTTTTCAACGAGTACAAAAATTTGTTAAGCTCTCGTAATACGATTTCTAATTTATCGTCGTATTATCGACGATACTTCAAACCTCAATAATTCGATACGGACTAAAAAGAACGCAAAATTATGCCTTAAATAAGAAAAAATATCGACATTGAGATGAGGCTGTGTGAAAAATCACCAACGAAGCAGCGACAGGTCCTGGGGAGCATTTTTTCATATTCCGTTGATTTTATTCTTCTTCCGGTTCTTCTTTCTCTTGATTTTGTCGTTGATTTTCTAAATAAGACAAATAATATTCATAATATGTTCTAAATAGTGAGAATAAAGACAAAAGATTTGAAAGATTTCGTTACTTTTTGTTGTTTAAATTGTGCGGATTTTCCAACGTCAACGGACGTGCTTCCACCTTGAAAGCTACTGAAATCGACAGATTGGTAATCGAAGTTCTGTTGAGGGAGCATTCCTTTCTCCAGTAATTCTTGTCTGTTGGCACGTTTCTGATCCTTTTTCGATAATCTGCAAATTGAAAGAGTTGAGTCATTTGTTTATTTTTATTATTATCTCATCAAATCTAAAAAACTCACTGCGAAGCACTGAACGCGTCTATTCGCTTTCCAAACTGCACTTGAGATTGTCCTTGAGGAGTTTGATTTTTGCCAAAATTTTGATTTCTTTTTTTCTTTCCTTGTCGATTTTTTTTCTTCTGCGCTGAACCGTTCTGCACCGAGGACGGATCTTGCTTCATTTCTTTTTTCGGACCAGGATAATTCATGGGTTCGCCTTTTCTCTTCTTGACGAAGCCCCGACTGATGATCACATCCGTGGATGGTCTCGGAGTCGAAACGTCGTAACTGGATTCCTCCTGACACGGTTCGGGTACGTCAGAATCTCGTTTTCTTTTCCTACCGGGCATCCGACTGAGCGGAACGTTCAATCCGTTTGCTTGCGATTTACTCGAATTCTCATTCGTTTCCAAATTTTGCACAACTGTTTTGAAGTGCTCGTGAACTCTCTCTATGCTCATCGCTGTGCCCTCATCACCATCCTTGGCTTTTCGAGTTCTCTCTTCCTCTTCTTTTTTCAATCGCTCTTCTTCCTCCTGCGCAGCGACCATTGGCATTACTCTCTTGTACCTCTCGAAGGGACTAACGAAGAGAGTCTTCTTTTGCTTCAATATCTTTCTTCGCTCCATAATCTCAGTATACTAAAAATAAAATTAATTCACAGATTAGAAATAAATAATAGAAAAAATACAAAATACAATTAAGGGGACATGGTGGTCCAGAAATTTCAAAAAATCGATTTTTTTCGATATTTCAAAAGTATAAGTATCTCAAGAATATACTGTGAAATTTTCATGCGGAAATTCCCAATTATAGCTTCTACAGCCCATTAGCTAGGTAGACAGCGTACCTTGAAGTATGTGTATGTCAAACTTTCAACTCATTTATCTCGAAACAACTTTTTTCGGCACGGTGCAGATGAAAACAAAAAAAGTATTCAACCGAATTACTTGAAATTTGGATATGCTTTTCACAACATGTATGGCTATCACCGGAACTAGAATCATAATTTTATTTAAATAATTTCCTATTTTTTATATTAAAAAACTAGTGAAAAAAAGATTTTACGAAATTTTTTTTCAAAATCGCTCCATTTTGTCAATTTTTAATTTTTTCGATTTGTTCTAGTTCCGGCCATAGCTGCACCCTTTCTGATTAAGAATCTTTTTTGATTTTGTGTTTCGGATGAGTAGAAGTCTCGAAATCATCTGCACCGTCCGGATCCGATTTTTCGAGAGGGAATTTTCAGCAGCATTTTTTAAATAATAAATATTGTTTTTAAATGAAAAATAATTTTTTTTGTATGTTCAATAAACGTAGTAATAAGCCTGAAAAGTTGAAACATCGTTTTTTAAATTTTTAATGGCAAAAAAAAAATCGTGAAAATAGGGAAGATTTTACTCACGTCCGTCCCGGTTGGATCGTCGAATACCGTGACAATGTGATCAGTTTTTATTTCTACATCAACGTCCATAGTTTCAGAATTCAACAAACAAGGTAAATCAGCTCGAACTTCCATTCCACTGGGTATGTCGTGAGGCGTGTAAATCCAGACGTCCGAAGTCGCTGCTTGATTTCTCTGGGTCAATCTTTGTCTTATATCTTGCTCGAGAATCGGTTTTATCAACGGTTGATCACGAGCTTTCAGAATAAATTTGTGCAAGGTCAGAAGGTTTTGCCTGACGAGAGGAGGAATTGGATTGCAGCAGGCAAGAATTCCCTGCATCTCACGAGGCAAAGTTTCAGCTATGTTCAACAGCATGTGATTGGGCAAAACGTAACCAGTACTGTCGTCTTCCCTTCTCGCTGTGTCGTCTCGCCATTTGTGCAATTCTCTGAGAGCGAACAATTGTCGATTATTAAACATTTTTTGACTCTTTCTGTACATGTCCATGTAGCTGTCCTCAGTCCATACAGGCTTTTCGTAAACTCTTTTGCAAACGTCTGTGCTGCGATCGAAAACTGCTTTCAGAATGTTGCTTTGACCATTCGCAGAGTCGATCAAGTCGTTGCGAAGAATGTCTTTGATGTACAGAAGATAATGAGTATCTTCGCGAGCATACTTCATCAATTCTTCAGGCAGTGGTCGAATACGCCAGTCGGCCAATTGAAAATGTTTGTTAGGATCAACGCTGCAGTATCGTTTCATGAGATACGAAAGACTGTGATAAGGTAGACCCAATTGTCTCGCAGCTTGATGAGTGTCGAACATGTTCACTACGTAAAGGGACAGATCTCGTTGTAGCCAATGAACGTCCGAATCAGCACCGTGAAATACTTTGAGGATCGAGGGTTTGGTGAATATTTCGTTCAATACGTGAAGCTCGGATCTCAATTGCAGCGTATCGACCAAATAATCGGTATCTCTGGTCGATATTTGCATGAGACAAGTTATACCTTGAAACGTGCGATAAGAATGATGCTCGAGATCAACCGCGATCTCGTTGTATTTTTGCAAATCGTCGAGTAGAATTTTTATATCCTGAGGTTTTTCGATGACGATCAGAGGCGTGTCGTTGAGATCCTTGTAAACTTCAGGCTCGATTTTTGTCAATTGAGACTCGGGAGGTTCAAACCTTTCGAGTTCGTGCTCGTAGGGATGACTGTAAACTTCTCCGTTTGCTCCTTGTTCGACGTAAAGGGCAAGAGGTTTTAGAGAATTTGGTTTCTCTTTGATTCGAGGTACCCAAGGCTTTGCGCTGTTGTCAATTTTGTCTTTGAATGACAGCTGAGGCCGAGTAATGTTACGTGCTGCTAAAAGACGTATCGGAGCTGCCTCGATCGATTTGTCATTCTGATTCGTTTTGTAATTTGATACTGTGGCATTCCAGGAGCCAAAGACATTTTTTTTATTTGTCTGGGATACAATGAGTGCAACGTCTGCTGGCTTCGTCTTACCCTCTTCCTCATCCATGCAAACGCTCTGAAAAGTTTATTTTATATTGATAAACAATTGTTCAAATACAGTGAAACCTGGATAAGTGGGGAATCTCTATAACAAACTCATACTAATGTCCCGGCACCTTCGAATAAAAAAACCCCTATTAGTGGGACTACAAAACCTCTATAAGTGGAATTTCATTTTACGAATTTTTTTCTATATTGACGTCCATTACTGGAACAGCTAAGATTGGTTACCTCTATAACTGAGACACCAGATGAAAATATTGCATATCTATAAATCGTATATCGAAAAAAATGGATCCTTAATGTTCTATTACTCAGTAAATATCCTCAGAAAACTCATAAACACATTCAGAAAATTTTGAAAAAACACTGGCTAATTTCATTTTGTGAATAATGGTCTGAGAGAGAGACAAGGTAATCGAGAGTCTATTGCTTCTCTCGAGAGAATTTCGAATCGTCTTTAGAAATATT
>JAPYYX010002595.1:0-32401 GCA_030522605.1 Cremastinae sp. B BG-2022a
TTTAAATCACCAAATATAATGTTCTTAGCAAATAAAAGACTATTTGATATTAAATTTTATCAAAATTTGAAATATTGTAAATTTTCACCAAATTTTTGATGTACCCCATTTTGCCCACCCCTCCCCTATAAACTAATTAATTAATTTATTTGTATAAATTTCACGATTTTTTTTTGTTATTTCGTACTATCGAATTCCTCACTTTTGATTCATATAAATTTATATTGAGACAAAAAAATGTGAAACAAAAAATTTGAGAATTATTGTGTCGATTCGATAATCGAACCAGAATAGGCCTCTTAATTGGAAGAGAAAAAAAAAGCGAGGAGAAGCGGAACGAGTGTGCGTGCGTGTCTCCGGTTTTTCCCGGACAGGCCTTTAATGCTTCGTGTGAGTGAAGAGAAGCAAGCCGAGCACGTGCTTCGTAGTCATCGCGGTGGTGTTTCACCTCCACACCTGCTGCCGCTTCTCCACACTACTGGTAACTGTTGCCCGACTGTATAGTCGTAATATACCTGTGGAACAACGCTCTCTCTTTATCTCTCTCTCTCTCTCTCTCTTTATCTCTCTCTCTCTGTCTCTCTCTATCTCACTCGCTCACAACCGGCCCTCCAGATTGCGCTTTTTATCAGCTTTCTGGGTGAGCGAGCAGCGTACACACCGATCAACTATAAAATCCTTACAAAAACACCAAGACTAACACAATAAAAGTAGCGAGACGACAAACCGAGAGATCACCAAACAACCTACCGCGGGTTTTCAGATTTCGTTTTTTTTTTTTGACTCCTCCGATTTTTATCTCTGTTTATCCTTTATCTGAGGTTCGTCCCTCATCATCTGTGTTTAATAATCTAATAATCGAGCGTATCGTCTTTTCCTCCCTGTTTCGTAGACACACGATTCTGCTGCTAAGAAACGAGAGCCTCGCAAGATCGCTCTCCTGGTGCAGTGATGTAAAAAGTGCACGGTGAAAGGATTCGTGAAAGTGCCTTTTATGGGAACGATGTAAAGATCGTGCGAGACTTGTGAACAAGTGGACCTTTTGTTACTTTTGTTACTGCCATCCTTCTGGATTACATATTTTTCCACCCACGTCGCATTAAAGGATTTTATTTAAATCAAGGTTTGCGCTTGATAAAGAATTGGATCAAGATTTGAATTTTAAAATATTGATTTTTTCGATTGAAATTTGAATTAAGATTTTTTTTTAATTTTAGAAATGTTGAATGTTTTAATTTTATTTTAAGTTGGTGATGTCCTAATTAAAGTTTGAGTTTTATTATTTTTTCTAACGCGTCCTTTATAATCCCTAATATTCTTATTTGAAACATTTTAAAATATTGATTTTTGAAATTGAAATTTGAATTGAGATTTTTTTTTAATTTTAGAAATGTTAAATGTTTTGATTTTATTTTAAGTTGGTGATGTCCTAATTAAAGTTTGAGTTTTTTTTTTCTAACGCGTCCTTTGTAATCCCTAATATTCTTATTAAGGTTAGTCAACCGTCATCACCGTCATCGCCGTAGGATTTCTCAGGTCGGGGTCTAAATTCTTCATGGGGTTTCGAAGGTGCTGAAGCGAATGGTGCACGTCGACAGGGAATTTTATCTTCAAAGGACTCGACAGGTTGATCCTGATCAAATTGGACCCTTAAAAGATGGCTCTGCTCAAGCGGTCTTCATCAAAGTATTAAATTCAGTCAAGAAATCAGATCAACACTTGGTCATCATTATCAATTTTTCAAAAAAAAATACTAAAATAATTTTTAATTCATTTTTACTTATTTTTTTAATCTGAATTTTAGAAAATAATATTTTATCATTTTAGTGTCACGGGTACAGCAAGATGATACAGCCTCCAGAATTTTCCATCTTTTTTCCTCGAGGCGCGCAACCTGTCAGGACGATCGAGCTGAATCGATTCGTCTTGGTCGATTCTCGGTTTGAGTCCACTTATGGATTAGTTCTCGTTTCTTTTTATCATCTAGAATAATTCCACATTCTTTTTTCATATAAATATTTTTTGCGCAAAGTTCTGGAGTCTGTTCTCAAGGGAATTATAAAGTAATATTACTCGAGTTATGAATGTAGAAGCGCTCTTTGTACGTGTTGATTATTCGCCACGAATCGGATCCTCGCGCTTCCGGCCAGCGGTTTTTCATCGACTCATTACATCGTTTCGCGAATTACGATATCTTCTCAATTATCCTCGCCTTATTAACCTTTTTTACTATTTTCTATTTCTCTATTTTTTTTTATTCATTTTTACTCGTCATTTGTGCGAGATCGCTTAATTTCGAAATAAAATTAAGAAAAATCGTCGAGCTCCAAGGACTTTGAAGAAAAAAATCAACGAGAAAAATTAGATAATTCTATAAAGAGATTCATCACAATCTGAAAATATTTTCATTCGACTTTTTCAATTTTTTTGATTTTTATTGATTGATTTTCAATTTTTATTTTATTAGGAATTAATTTTTATTTAACAATTTTCTCGTTAATTTTTTTTGTCGATCTCTCATTTGTATCCTCACGACAAAAGTCCTTTTTGCTTCTCACAATACATAAATAAGTATAAAAAAAATTTGGAAAGAGTAAATGCACAATTTTGTACCTTGCAACCCTCGCACGTGAATGCACCGAAATGGAAACCCGCCGCAGGCTCGCCGCAGACCTTGCACTGTTGGTTCATCTGCAATTATAGAAATTATATTATTACATATAGTTTGTGGAATAAATATATATATAACGTATGTATATGAGAAACGTCAGTGAGAGTTTATTGCACGTGGGGTTGGATCTGTATCCGGTAATGGGGTGAATTCTCACGTTATCCTTGAAGGCCGAAACGCGAAGGGTCCCTCATAGTTTTTTTACGTACTCTCAGGATTCTTTTTTACGCCGCGTGTGCAACGTAGGAGCCCGTGGCGCCGAAAGGAATAGAAAAAAGAGGAAGATAAAAAAAGGATGCCGAGAAGGTCAACCGGTTTCCTCCCCGTTTCCCTTTTTCTCGTTTTATCCTCTCGGACGAGAATTTGCTCTCGATTTCCTCGAGAGAAAAATCTCGGTCTAGGAAAAATTTTCGAAGGTGAGAATTATGAGAAATGAGAAGAAAAAAAATTAAAGTTATTCGACGTTGAAGTCACACGAGAGAGATGCAAAACGGATTCACATTTTTCTCTAAATTGCAAAATATTTTGGAAAAAATGATCGTAATGATTTTCGAAAAAAAAGTTACATGTTGTTCTCCTCAAAACAAAGAATAATGTTTAACTCTTATTTTTTTCAAAATATTATTTTTTTCAAAAATTTTTTTTTTAAATATTAAAAATTTCCAAAAAACCGTGAATCAATTTCACATCTGTCTCTCTCGCTCTCGTCCGACTTTAACATCACTCAAACCAAACCTTCAACTACAAATAAAAATCCGAATAGAATAAATGACACCAAAAAAAGGATTTCTGGGCTCTCAACAAAGTTTCGGGCAATCAGACTCGATGAAAGAAAAAATTATTCGAGAAACCATTAGGATTCAAACTAGCACCGAAACTTCGAGGATCGTATCCTCGTTTCTCTAACCATTTCATTTATAGACAGAGCGGAAACTCGTTTCAAAATATCCACAGATCCCTTGCTCCGTTCTCTCTCGCTCGATACCGTTCCATAAATCAGCGCTATCTCGCGCTCGGAGCCATCTGCCGGGGCGTTAAAATACACCGTAATATACTCTTCATCCTCTCTCTCTCTCTCGCATTTTTCCCCTTGATGATGCTCAAAAAATTCTTTCCTATCGTTTTTTTTCCTCTCATTTTTATTTCGTAAACCGAAATAATAAAATTAGGCCACGATCTAGATAAGAATGGAACTCCGTTGTCCGACTGCTGGACGCCGGGTCCCTCTGCGCGTTTCAACGTTTCCTTATCCGAATAATAAATACGGCGAGCCCCAGAGTTCAGCGACATCTGCCTGCCCTTGGGACATGCATCTCGACTTTTTATCTCTCGTGAATTAGAAACGATCCATATTCAGCGAATTAAAAAAAAATAGCAATGTGCGGGACTAATTAACGAGAGTGCAATAAATTGAGCTTTTTTCACTCCGGTGAGGCTCCGATTAAAAAAAATTCCATGAGTCGCAAAAATTCTCGCAGAGGACAAAGGAGTTCGAGCTCAAAATATCGCCGCGACAAAACAGATTTTATATATGTCCGGAAGATATTTTAACGAGGAATCGAGAGGATAATTAGAGCTCGCAGCTTTCTCAGGACGAGAATAAGCTGCCGATATATAAACCGAGTCCGGATAATTGCTCAGGAGACGAAAATCGCGGTAGTTTCGCGTGGACGCGCGCGTCTCCTCAGCGGATGCCTAAGATATTGGGAGACAACGAGAGCGCGCTCGGGGCGCCTTCGTTAACGGTCTCTGGGCTCCTCTTTCGTTCTCTCCTGCCTCGAGTATCCTCGACGTAACGCGACAAAAACGCAGAAATCGCTCGTCCGTGACCCCGCGCGCCCTCGCGATAGCCTTTACGAGTCTCTCAGCGCGCCTGAATCCACTTCAACTTTTTTTATTCCGTTTTTCTCAACGAGAAACTAATTTCTGACCCATTATCCTCCAAAGCCTTTCGCTTCTGCGATATTTCTCAAGAATCTAGGATCTTGCGAAAATTTTTATATTTCGGTTTTTTTATCGCGAAATCTTTAAATTGCGATGCACGATGAAATTTTCGCGGATTAGAGACTGCGAATTGAGAGATTTCGCATTCTTGATTCGCGGCACGTCATTAGCCCGAGGCTGAAGAGACAAAAGTCTCATTTGAATATCATTTTTTTTTGTTAAAGGACTTCTTCGAAATTAGAAACGAGGTCGAAACACCTCGGGGCTTTTTATTTATTTTTTTCAATTTAAAAATTTTTTTTTTGTATTTAAACATTTTTACAGTTTGGAAATGTGTTAGTAAACGCACCAATAGATGAACACCCTCCAATAGATAGACAAATATTATTTTCAAAAGCAGTTACATTTAATTTAAGAACAAAAATGAAAAGGCGTAAATTTTTTTAATAACTACGTATAATTCTGCGTGCGAAAAATAATGTTTTTCAACCTGTTTATTAAAAATATTATTAAAAAAAAAAATTTTAATTTAACGTGTCAAAATTGTGTTTCGAGAACGCTGCCACTAGTAAGCATGTGACAGCTCGCTGGTAAATATTATTCGTTATTACTGAGGAAAATAATCAAAAAGGTATGTAGGTTTGATTGTACTTATATTTAACTAAAAAAACTGAAAATATAGTTTTTTAATAATAAAATCAAGAAAAAATAAGAAAATTGAGTGTCCATCTATTGGTATCTGCTGTCCATCTACTGGATATTTTGTCCATCTACTGGTGTATTGGTCTTTGTCTTAAATTTTTCTTTTTTATTAATTACTACGAAATTTAACCAAGTTTTACTTATTTTTTTCAAGTTCTTTATTGCAATTTATCAATTTACTATATTGTTTTGCTAACAGAATATGAAACTTTGCTTAACCGTCCATTGGTGCGTTTACCCTATAATAACACATTTATAAATATCACGATATCCTGCGATTGACTTTTTAAATCTCGTTCAGGTACTTGACGTCGATCCATCACCTTCGCGAGCAACCTGCGAGGTCACTCGTCCAATCGTCAGGATGTTACCCCAGTTTCCACGCTGCCCTGAGTATAAATAGCAAAAAAAAAGAGAGAATAGGAGAGAGAGTCAATATTTGCCGACACTTGTTAATGAAGTCGATAGACTTCGAGCTCTTTTTTCTCGTTCGCTTTTTTCCTCGTCGGAGTGTCGACGGTCTCGTGCGAGCAAAAGGGCTCGCACCCTTTTTCACTCGAACATCCGAGGACACGTTTCCTGACTCGAATTTTCGGGGACGCATATTTCCGAAGGATGAACTGGAATCCTTTATTCCTTCCACTTTACGCGCCATTAAATTCCAGTCCGAGGTCCCTTCGCGATCCCTTTTTTTAATACGATTTTTCTGTATCTCTTTCAAGGTGTCTTTTCGACTTCGCTCAACCCTTTGGACCCTTCGACCCTTCGTCTCGGTCGTCACGAATTTTTTTCCGGACGTCGACGCTCTTTTCTGCGTCTTGACGATTTTGACGATTCGAACATTATTTCTGTTCTTGACAATGTTGTTTTTTTATCGAAGTTATAAAAAGTGGGAAAAAAATTTTTGATTGAGGAATCGAGACCTGAGAGTTGAACTCGGAAAAAAAGGACGAGAAAAAGGAGGAGACGAGGAGTAATTATTACGCAATGAATTGAGAGTCTTCCGAATGTTTGATCGTGTAAGAAAAAGGATTCGGTAACGACCGAATATCATGAAAGCTCGTGATAATCGTTTTTTTCTTTCTCGCGTTCGTAACCGAGTGATTTATGCAGAGGAGAAAAAACGAGAGGAAGGAGACTCCAAAAGTGCTCTAAACTTTCAATCATTAAGCTAATTAACTTTAAATTAGGAATGGCGCCTCCAAATTAGTTCGTCGAGTGTCGATCCTCTCTCGCCTCGATTTTTATTTTTTTTTTATTATGATTTTTTTTTTCATCTTTCTCCCCCGATCCTCGCGGTCCAGAACGTAAGAAAGTTTTACCGTCGTTCAACCTTTTGTACTATTCTTTGTTTTTGCTCTCACGTCGAGCCCGATCGAGACTGATTTATAGATCGATCGACAAATAATCGATCAATCTCGTTTCGCTTCTGACGTTCGCATCGATCGGATGAGCCGTACGAAACCTCTCGAAGAAAACGCGCGCCTCGTTTCATCCGAGGGGACGAGAATCGTCTTTTCTTTTTTTTTCTCTCTCTCAAATGGAATAATGAGAAAAAAAAGTTCCGAGGCATCTTTTCTCAATTAATCGTTTCTGTTTCTCGTTTCGCCCCTCTGTCACTTTTGCAGAAAGGAAAAAAAATTACTCGGGAGACAAATAAATGGAATCGGCTTTCCATTCTGCGTAAAAGTGCCAACGTCATGTCTCGATTTCACGAGAAAAAAAAACCTCCAAAAAATAAAAATCGAAAAGTTGTAAAAATTGAAAAAAAAATACTAAAATAAAATTTCGTATACCAATACTCGATTTTTTTCAGTATTAGAAAAATTCCCAAAATAAAAAACCGATACGAGGTCGGTCGCCAACGTCATGTCTCGATTTCACGAGTAAAAAAACCTCCAAAAACTAAAAATCAAAAAGTTGTAAAAATTGAAATAAAATCAAAATAAAATTTCGTATACCAATACTCGATTTTTTTCAATATTAGAAAAATTCTCAAAATAAAAAAAACCGATACGAGGTCGGTCGCCAACGTCATGTCTCGATTTCACGAGAAAAAAAAACTCCAAAAACTAAATATCAAAAAGTTGTAAAAATGGAAATAAAATCAAAATAAAATTTCGTATACCAATACTCGACTTTTTTCAATATTAGAAAAATTCCCAAAATAAAAAAACCGATATACGAGGTCGGTCGTTCCACCGAACGAAGAGAAACGCATGGGCCGTGCGCAATTTGTATCGGTGGATGCGTTTTTAACGATCGTCTTGATGGATGATGCCCTGGGTCCTCGAGATCTTGCTCGATCCGAACGCAAAATACGCGCTCATATACACAAACACACACACATAAACAGACACATGAAATTTATACAAAGCGCTCCTTTCTTCGTCTTCCTGCGTTCTTCGTCTTCCTCCCCATCTTTTTCTCTCCCGTGATCCTTGAAAAATGATTCTCTGAGCCGAGAGAGAAAGAGAGAGAGACAGAAACTCCAGGAGGGGGCAGGGAAAGAGAGAAAGCCTCTCGCACTCTCGGTTAATGTTTTCGCGATCTGACAATGCGCTCGCCAGAAGTCAAAGACAATTAATAACCTTCAAAACGGATAGGATCATTTATCGCGACAGTTTAGTACTCACGGAGAACGAGATACAAAGAAGTGGAGTGAGAGAGGATAAAAGTGACGGTAGAAATGGAGGAAAGAAAGGAGAAAAAAAAGAGAGAGAGGAGAAAAAAGTCTCCGGAAAGGGCCACCAGGATCGACGACGTTCCTCCGTTTCGCTGAATAAATGCCCGTACATTTTTTTTTCTTAGAGAAGTGACACGTATAAAATGTACCTAACCGCGAGATACATTGTTCGAGTCTCGGATCCGTGACCGATTCGATTTTTAACAGGAGATCGCTACAGTTCTCCGAGAGACAGAAAAACCAGGCGAATATGTATATATCGCGCACGTTTGAATTCCAGGCCACTTGAAATCCGAGTGCACACACTTGTGTGTTTATTGTGTAATTGTAAGCTCAACCGACAGAATGGCAAAACAACGAGTCAACCCTTCAAGTGCGCATGGGAAAAAAAGTCTTGAGAAAAAATAATACTCTCGATGGATTCGTTATGGTTTTAATTTTATAAATCGACGAAGTTTGTTAACAGCTGTCATTTTTATGTCAGTATTGTAAAAAAATAATATCGGTGGAATTTTTAGTAAAATAAAAAAGAAGTAAAAATTACAAATTGAACATTTTTTAGATTTTTTACATTAGATTATACTTTAATTAAATTAAATTTATAGATGGGATATATGAAGCGTCGCTCGAGATACTTTGAGACCTCGAGATTATTATACAATTTTTTTATTTTTTGCGTATCGAAAAAATCGCTTAAGCGCTTCTTCGACTTTAATCGCGTGTCACAAGGGAATAAAGCAAAAAATATAGTTCCGTGCGCGTCAGGGTGATGAGAGATAAGATGACGCGATAACGAAGCATGAACCGTTACAAGTCTTTCAAACCCCTTAAAAAAATTTACGAAAATAAAAATCAGAAGACTCCAAAAATATATTGTTTTTAAATTTTACCGAATGACCATCAAGACTTGCTAAAAATTCTTACTCCATCCTTAAAATACCTTAAAATTTCATTAAATTTCGTTTTAGTTGAAATCAGCAAAAGTGTTCACTTAATTCTTGAAATACATCATCCAAATACGTGCAACGAAAAATATTTTTAATCCACTATCCAGATCCAAGGGGTTGCCAAAAAATTCTCATGACAAATCCCAAAAATCATTCCAAAAAGTTTCGTGACTGGAATCCGAGTGAAAGGATTTCATCGAAACAGAACAAAACACCAATGACAACGTCATATCGGATTGAAATGCAAAATTCCCTCGTACGCGTAACGAGAGTGGCGAAATGAGGATGAAAAAAAGTCGAAACGATCGTTGGACACGAAAGAAAAAAAAGAGAAGAAATCCGAATAAGAAAACTGCACGAATGGAACAAAAGTAGACAAAAGGGGAAAAGGCGTTAAGTCAGATCACGACCCCGAGGGCCCGTCGCCCCTCCAAGGGTTGATATGCAAATTTTCAAGGGGGAGAGGGGGGAGATGCTCAATCCCCTCACGAGCTCTCTATAGCTCCGGGCACGCACATTTTTCTCTCCTCGCATCCCCTCCTCCCGTGACGTCACGCGCGCGTTGACTTCCCATCGGTTTTTTGCCACTTCCGATCCCTCCGGGGCCTTTTTTATCGCTAAAATTTGCAATTAACGGGATTAAAGATCCACGGAAATCTCGAGGCGACTCCAAGAAGGGACGAAGGGCGAAATTACAAGTGGGTTAACCGTAATAATAAACCGAGAATGCGAGGAGACCGGAAGAAAAAGGACGGCAATAAATATATTTTGACATGGGAAGTCCCGTAACGAGAATATGCATAATAATTGTAACGTTATGAATAAAATGTCTCGGAGAGGAGAAAAAAAAGTGGCCGGGACTTGTTCCCGGAGAAGAATTCTCGTGTTCGAGACTCGTGCATGCGGTCTGTGACCCATTGTCGACGAATTACGCCGCTGTAGTTCGGTAGGCAAATATTATACCAACAGGCCACCACCAAGGGGTGACAATATAATGTTTTCATTTTACCACCGTCTTTAGATCTATATACATATTTATGTTTATATTACGCACGGATTCGCTACCGAGGCAAGAATTCTTCAAATCCGTCAGAACAATAAAAGATCGCACGTGTTCAACCCTTGCGGAGTTGAGTTTTTAAGGGTTTTTTTCAATGTAAAAACATTCGAGAGCAATAAATGAAAATCGTAAATTTGGTACGAAAAAAATTGATGAGAAACGGTTCCCGCGTGGGAAATTCGTTGGAGATTTCGATGCGCGTCCGGAGACTTCGACGCTGGGTCGAGCGACGTCCGAGCATTGAGATTACTTATTTAGAGGTTTTTAAAGGTTTTCAAAGGTTTTCAGAGGTTTTTAGAAGTTTTTGAGTTATAAAATGCGTAACACTCACCTCGAAATGCGTTATTCCAGGCAGGATGATCTCAAATTCTCGATGGCACACTCAAAACGTTTAATTATATTTCTTAATTTCCGATTTTTTGTTGAGTTCGATAAAAAAAGCACGTTCAACACAACATATCGATCCAGACGTAATTTTTAATATTCTGCTACTTGCCAAAATGGTCCGCACCTTTCGCACACTTGTATTTTCGTAATTACGATCTCCGGTGAACTTTTGAATCACGTTTATTCCGGGATCGAAGCTTCAATCGATTTTTGCCGATTTATCTCGAAAGCTCTTCCGACAAGCTCGCAGGAGGCGCGAGTCCACTCGCATCGAACGTCACACGATGTTTTTCCACGCGAAATCAGAAAAATCGGTTTCTCCGGTTTATGAGAGCACGTCGATTTTTTCACTGTGACTCGCGATCGGTAAACAAAATAATTCATAACAATCGGTTCGGTGCGATTTTGCCGACGTTCACGAAACTCCGCGATTCTCGAACCGAAAATCGGTTGAGATCGGTAAGCGAAAAGTATGAAATCGGCAGCTTAAATGTAACAACAACAGCGTCATATATACATATGAATGTAATATGTATATATTTTGTTGCGAACTATTTTAAAACAAGGTCCGTGGCTGCACGACGACGCAGACCGGTGCGGCCACGTCGATGGACGGGAAAGGACTAGCGCTTCGCCGATTCACGACCTGTTGGTTTCGAGCGCGTGAAGGTGCTCTCTCGGGCCGGTGTACCGATTTATCTCACTCCAGTAACAGAGAGCGAGAAGGAAACAGATGAGCGATCTCAGGGGAGAGAGGGATCCGGTGGTGCCTGCCCATTCGTGCACGCCCCTTTCGCTCGGTGACTAATCCCGAACGAGAGCGACGGACCGAACGACCAATCAGGAGCCAGCCGCGGCCACGCCCACTTCCCCCACTCCGCGGGCCTGACTCGCCCGTATTACGGATCAAGAACGGGCCCGCGATTCTCGGTTTCGATTCCCTTGCCAACTGGCAAGACGTACGTTGATCCTTTGTGAACTCAACAAACTTTAATCCTTTGACAAAGTTCACTAATTGAAATTGTAAAATGTTATCTCAACAGATAGAGGAATGGAACTTTTATGGCTTCTGCGAAATTTGGAGCAGTTTTTGTCTGGTAATTATTCGAATACCTGGACTTTTTATGACTCGGGTATTCAAAAATAGGGCGGCAAATAAGTAGGAATTAAAGAATAATTCGAATTTCGTTTGTCTATGTGGAATATAATAAAAAAGGTATAAATCATCGTTAATAAGACCTTATACGGATTGTTCCTACGGTGGCATGCACGGAACCATAAAACGGAACCATTTTTGAATCTTCAAGACCCGGCACGAACGACCATATTTCATTAACCCGCCTCATTCTTCTTCCCCACGTTCCGGTACATCCCACAGTCCTTTTTCTGATTTAATCCTTGATTTCTTTTCCGTAAAGCTCGCTTTTATTTTCGATACACTTTTCGATTCGAATGGCACATGGTCTTGCGTTTTTCAACGATTTGCTCCAATTGCGAATTTTGCCTTCATTATCGGAGAGCCAATAAAGTGGCGAACAAAG
The DNA here is from genome assembly GCA_030522605.1 of Cremastinae sp. B BG-2022a. Lineage (NCBI taxonomy): Eukaryota > Metazoa > Arthropoda > Insecta > Hymenoptera > Ichneumonidae > Cremastinae sp. B BG-2022a. Next base: position 11,939 of record JAPYYX010002595.1, read on the forward strand.
CGTACTAATCCGCACCAAATTGGGAGACAAAGACCACACCTAATTCACATGGTTTCAAGTTTTATGGGGGACAATTTCGAATTGTTTTGAAGAGTCCAGAGGAACGGTGAATCATCCGCTGTGAAGTTGTGAATTCATCATCTGAATTACAACGAAAAACAGATTTGATGTAACAATTTTATGATTTTTATTAGGTAAAATAATGAAAATCCGAATGAAATCTGAAAAATCCATTTCAACCAGGTATGTTCAGGTTTTTATCTAATTGTGTTGTGCATCTGTCTTTCTCGCACACTGATGGATTAAGCATCACCTTATGAGGTGTTGTCCATTTGCCGTGTCAGACGTTGATGCTATGGACAAACGATTAAGGCCTGGTCGACTTATTGTTAGTGAATTTCTACCCCATGTAAGCCATGCAGATTAGGAAACTTAATCAGACCCATATCATTGTGTCTCAATATGGTGCCACCTATTGATGTTTTGGATTTGGTCATCAATGTCAGGAAACATTGAATTAAATCAACGAAATCCTTTGTTTTGTGAATCAACAAGTCATTAAAAATGTATTAGCCCTAGAAATCTCCAATTACAAATTGTTGAAACCACATCAAAAGATTGAACAGAAATTGATTCGAAAAATCATCTTATGGTGTATCGATCTTCGGACAGCAAGAGTTCACGATTCCATATTTCTCGTGTGACCATTCACAAAACGCTCGGATTCGACCTTTTTCGAGTCTCACCGCGGCGAGCACAAATATATGTACATTTTATCGTCCTTGATGTATATTATAACGTAAATGGTGGCATCATCCCATTTGCTAAGCTCGCGTGCAGCCATTAGAAGATCTCTTATGGATTTCGAAACCGATTTTCTGTTCAGCCTCGAGAAATTTTACACGCACACTCGACAAACGCGAATATACATGAGAAAAAAATATCCATACCAATACACGCTTGGGATTTACAAACACAGAGAAATAAAATATTTTATGTATAGTACACTGATCTCTCGGAGTTAGAAACTGGATAGATCCAATAAAATGTCGAAACGCGCTCGAGGGAACGACGTCGTAAATTAAGGATGATGTCCACCCGTAGAAATTAAACGATATATAGAGAAAACTGGTTTTTTTTCGTCTTTTCGAAGGTAAAACGACGGGTTGAAGAGAGAGAAGACGAGCAAGAAATTTCTCAGGTGTCCGTGTGTGTGTGAGCACGCCCTGAAAGAGAAAGAATTAAAGATTTCGGTTGTGTATATATTTTTGTTCCCCGTTTTTTCTCTCTTTTTCTCGAGCTTCGGCTCGGTGTTTCCTTCTCTCCTTCGTTCCAAATATTCACGCGTATATCTCACACCAAGGAATTATAAGCCAGAAGGTACGATCTCTAATACACAAATGTGTGTGATAACTCTTCTTTGTATTTCCTTTTTTTCGGACAATTTTTTTTTCTGTCCCATTCTGGAGTCGAGAGCGTTTAACGACCTCTCGCGCGCTCTCATCGCCGTTGAGATAATACTAGGCCACGCCAATTCCCAAAATCATATAAATCTCGTGATGATCCTTGCGAGATAACGATTCGAGAGAAAACGGGATGAGAACCCTTCTTATTTTCTATTGGATCTAATTAGTAGGTCAAAAAAAAATTTTTTAACTCAAAAATTTTATCAAAAAAATTTTTTTTACTCAAAAATTTTATCAAAAAAATTTTTTCAACTCAAAATTTTTTCTACAAATCAAGATTTTCTTGCATCGATTATCAAAAATAGAAAGCAAATCCGTCAATCGCAAATTTTCTCATTTTCCATTGAATCGAATTAGTCAAAAACAATTTTCAAAAAACTTCAAAAATTTTATCAAAAAAATAAAAATCCAAAAAATTGAAATTTTCTCGTATCGATTACCAAGGAATAGAAAGTAACTTCATCAATCCCAAATCTCAGGAAAAATCACCGGAAAATATAAACACCGATCGTTCTTCCACGCTACAAATAATTTCAAAAGCAAAAACGAAAAAAAAAATCCATTATTGATTTACGGCTAGAAAGTCGCGGTGAGATTAGAAGGAGGAAAAGAGAAGAAAAATGGTCGAACTGTGTCACCTCGCGGAGATGTCTCGAGAGCCCGGCCGAGATTAGATAACCCTTTACACGGTTTTGTTCTTCGAGAGATGATCCGTTAGCCCGCGGATGGTCCATCCGAACTTTTATCCTCAAGGAGAAAGGAGGAAAAAGAGATCGTGTAGAATATCTTCAACAAGACTTAAACTTTATCTTTTTCTATATTTCCACTCACACACGCGTCCACGCACACCCAATATACACGCATATAAATACACACACATAAATATATCTGTATCTATTTATTTTATTGAATTTCCACGTGAACGAGAGTGGAAGCCAGCGAGCATAGAAATGGAAGAAGCGGAGCGCGATGTGTGACAAACAGAGGAGGCGCGGCGTCCCCGTTACCCGAGTGGATTCGTGATCAATTGGCCGTGGTTAATCCGGATCTGTTTGGAGGACGCGTTCGAGGCAAAAGTCCCTGCGTGCGAAGAGAGCCTGCTCGACTGCAGCGTCGTCACTTTTTCTTCCTCTCGCTCTCTCTCTCTCTCTCTCCTCTTATATTCCCAAGGCGTTACACAACACACTACGGTTTGTACTATTTTTTTCTTTTTTTTGTTCATCCTTTTCCTTCCTCCTTTTCATTCTCTTCTTCGCGCGGCCCAGTGTGCTCGCCCGCTCATGCAGAAATGTTCACGTCCCGGCAGATGGGACGAATATGAACTCAATTCTACCTTCTGCCAAGATGAACTCATTCTTCGGGATCTGTTTTTCTCTCTCTCGGTTACAAACGACTCCCATTGTGCGACGACACGGAATTAAACGAGATTTATGTCGCTAATTCTTTGATATCGCCCGCTTGCGACGTCAGGAGTCAGAGAAAAGTCAGGAGAGCGTTTTTGTTTCGAGTTTGGACATTTTTTTCCCGCGAGAATTCTCTTGCATATGGAGATGAATACCTGACCGATTAGGTCCCCTGCGTCATGGAGTAGTCGAAGGTTCGGAGTTCGTGTACCACTGAAGATCGCGACGCCATTAATTAATATTGTCAACCGTTTTTCATCTTTTTGGGACCGAAATGTCACAACGATGAAATATTTATTGGATTTTCAAACTCCTGTTTTGTATTTATTTCTTCCTCTACTTCCGGATCGGGTAGAAATTTCAAAGACCTGCGATTTGATTCACGTTAGTCATTTTTGAATAAAGATTTAGAGCTCGTATAACGTGAGTGCCATTAATTACCATTTCGGACCATTTTTGAGAATTTTGTCCGTCGTTGTTAAAAAACGTCGTAAAATTGTTCATTTGGCACCGAAATGTCACAATGATAAAGGTCCCTGCGTCATGGAGTAGACGAAGGTTTGGAGTTCGTGTACCACTGAAATCGCAACGCCATTAATTAATATTGTCAACCGTTTTTCATCTTTTTGGGACCGAAATGTCACAACGATAAAATATTTATTGCATTTTCCAGCTCCTGTTTTGTATTTATTTCTTCCTCTACTTCCGGATTGGGTAGAAATTTCAAAGACCTGCGATTTGATTCACGTTAGTCATCTTTGAATAAAGATTTAGAGCCCATATAACGTGAGAGCCATTAATTACCATTTCGGACCATTTTTGAGAATTTTGTTCGTCGTTGTTAAAAAAACGTCGTAAAATTGTTCGTTTGGCACCGAAATGTCACAATGATAAAATGTTCATTAAATTTTCCAGCTCCCGTTTTATATTCGCGCACTTCCGGATGCTTCGAGCAAGAAATTCAACGAATTGCGATAAACCTGAATTTTTTAACGCGATTTTTTTTTCTTCCAGACAAAATGTATGTGTCGCGTTGGGAAAGGTTTTAAAAAGAATGTGACGAGAGCGCAGGATTTCTCGTCTCGGTAGCGAGGAATCGAAAAACCAACAGAAACGAGGTTGCACAACTCCTCGAAGTACGATTTCAGTTTTTATGAGTCCTAAATCCTCTCCGATGCCCGGCTCGCGAGTTTTTTGTACACCGGAGTGTATCCAGTCTCCTCATCTCTCGGCCGCTATATTTTTCTTTCGAGCGAACACCTTCTGTGTAAAGAAGCTCCTATGCACACACATCCCTTTTTTCACGCAATTCGACACTTTTACTTTCCTTCCCTCTGCAAACCTCGAAAAACATTCTGGCAAAAGTTACACGAGATGTAAATTACGAGAAATTTTTTGAAAATACAAAAAAAATATTCAAAATATCCGGAAGTGTCATCGAAATTAATTGAATCGTAATAACACGAAGAGTAAATCACGAAAATATTTCTTTTATTTGAAAATACGAAAAATATTCAAAATATCCGGAAGTACCATTTTGGGACCATTCGAATTGTAACTCGATCCTTCAGGAACGAAGGGTGTGAGTCATGAATAATGACATTAATATTCATAAATATAATTCTTTTTATTTTTAATTCGCACGCGGAAGTTCCGAGGAATGCAACGAACGGGTCCATTGCCCTGGGGGACATCGCCAGAGGTACTCGAAGGAACGAAATGAGAAACGAGAGTGGACGAAACGAGGTTCCTTCCTTTTGACGATGAAATAAAAAGAAAAAAAAATGAAGGAAAAAAAAGAAAAAAGGTGGTGTTGGGGGTTGACCCTTCATGGTAGTGGATGGCCGGGACCGTTTTGTGGGCAAACATCCTTTGGATATGGTCACCCTGGTCGAGTGGCTATTGAAAACTCGATGACCCAAGTTCTCTCTCTCTCTCTCTCTTATTTCTTTCTTTCTCCAGCTCTCGGTCTCAACGAGGAATCGTCCGCGTGTCATTTGTCATTGCCAAAAGTACCTTTTTTCTCTCCTCAGAGCATCAACGGGACATTAGAATGAGTTTATACCAACCGAATCGTAGAAAAACCGAGTGAAAAGTGGCAAAAGTTCAATGCTTGACTGCTCGGTCAATTTTTGTCCTCTTGGCTTAACGATTCTCCTTTTTTTCCCTCCTATTTTTCCTTCACACTGGGAAAACGTGTTTTCCTCAAATTAAGCTCCATTCGGCGTCCAGATTTTCAACTTGTTGGCTGGACCGAAATCCTATTAGAAATTCGTTAAAACTCATCCGTTTTTGCCGGCTCTTTGCACTCACCGGAAGATTTTACCACGGACCGGTGGGAATACGATTCAATGACGTCACAGGATCATCCGGGGGTTACCGAGTTTTAAATCTCGAGTCTTTCCACCAGTACTTTCTTATAATCTATTTGCTTGTCAGCGAGCACGCTGATTTGGGTCTCTTTGTAAAGGATACTTTTTGGCTTTAGTTTTTTGTCATTAAATGTTGAGATCACAAAATTTTTTACTTAATATTTATAATAATAAATAAAATATAATAAAATAATATATAATATAATATAATATAATATAATATAATATAATATAATATAATATAATATAATATAATATAATATAATATAATATAATATAATATAATATAAATATAATATAATATAATATAATATAATATAATATAATATAATATAATATAATATAATATATAATGTATTTTATAATAAATATTATGTATATTATAAAATATTATTAAATATATACATAATCAATAAAAATCGTATATAATTATTAAAAAATCAAATGATAATATATCAAAATCGATATCGAGAAAATCTCGTCCTGTCACTTCAACAACACAAATGAAAAAACATGAAAAATTTTCTAAAGGGTGAGAAATAAAAGAAAAAAAAAATTCACCGTCGGGTCACGGTGGAGTTTGCTCTCGAGATCGAAACGAGCTCTCATCTATTTTTTTCCTCATCGTCATCGGATATTGATGAGCCCGATTTGCAGCACACGGTGGATCGACATCGATCAAGCCGCAAACGAAGGAACCAAAGTATATTTTTCAGGCGCATTTATACATGCCTCGTATTTCGCCATGAATAACAATTTAAAGACAGAGAATTGAACGCCAGCGTTCGTATAATCGACGAAGAGAAAAAAAAGGGAACGAAAAATCTCCCCGAATTATTCCTAACCAGACACTTCGACATCTGCCGATTTGTTCCGGTTTCCTCGAGACCTTTTCTTCCTCTCTCTCAAATATATCCGGTCAATTTTTTTCTTTCCCCGAGTGAGAATCCACGTCGGTTATCCATTCGCGATTATAGACTCCGAGAACGTCACTTCAGAGTCAGCGCGTGTGAATAATTGTCGTGAATGGCGCTAACGAGACACCGAAGTGTGCCGAGTCATTGCCCGAGGGTTATTTATATACATACTACATTTAATACACGATACATTTGACATAGAACAGACCGTGGATCGATCGGGCGCGTCGAATCGCGATGAGAATCCGAGAACTGTCCGTTTGTCAACCCGAAAAAAAAAAAAAAATTTCACCCCGATCGTCGCCCGGACGATTTATCAAAACTGAAAATGAGATTCGAATGAATTTTTTTTTCTTTTCTTTTTCCCCGCGACCAGGAAATCGTCTCGAGTTTGGCGCGTTCGGCGAGTCCGGGCCGTGAATAAAATTTCTCGTAAGGTCGCGTGGAAAAATCCGGTCGTTGGAAACGAAACGGCACGCCTGAAACGCGATATCCCGCGATGTTATACTCGGCGCATCGGGACTACCAAGCGACCGTCCACTCGACGGAAATTTAATATCCGCTTAAAGACCTCTTTTCCTCCGTCTGCTCCTTCCTCCCTCTCCCGATCGTTCCTGCCTCGAGTTTGAGAAATTTTTTTTTTCCATTCTTTTTCCCTCTTTGACTTCGTGTTTTGCATTCGGAGCCTCGCGCCACCCACGCGTGTAACCTGCGAAAGATCCACGTGGTCTGTATATAATGGAAATAATTACAGAAAACATTCTACGGACCAGTTCTCACATCTCTCACCCGGGATCTCGGATGCCGAATCATTTTTTACACCGAGTCATATTTTTTTTTCTTTCGAGAAAACGATTAAAATCGAAGAAAAATCGATTTTTCGTTGAGGAGACTCGAAAAGAAGTTTTATTCGGGGAATAAAACGTTTTTGAGGGTGAAACAGGATGAAAGCTCTCTTGTAATGGTAAAGAGTGAAAAAAATGGATGAAGGATCGTCGCGTGTCGATAAATCGTATAATTTCGGTCTCGGTGAAAGAGAATCGATGGAAATGATATTGTTTGAAAAGAGAGAAATAGAGAGGACCCTCCGTGATCGAAACGGTCACATACGGTGTGAAAGAATACACAATGACGACCACCGAAAAGCCACAAATCTGACCACGAGAATGGAGCGAGGAAAAGTCCACGAGAGAATTGAATGCCCGTGGATCGAGAGAGTTTGGAATATCGAATTTTTTCGCTCTCTCACAGAAACTGGCGACGTATTATCGCTTCGGGATTGATCCACGTTCACCGACTGCGGGGATAAAATTAATGGCTTCACGGACCGACGAGCAGCCTGAATGAACGATCACGATTCTTCCTCGTTGACACTTTAGTCAAAATATTGAGGGAGTGCTCGAGCCGTAGGACCGTTGCCATTTTTTTTTCTTCACGCGATCTGAACCGATATTTATCGAAATATTTATAACCTTCCTTTTTTTTTCTCTGCGAATGATTTTCGATCTTCGATGAGTCTGAATGGAGTCAGCGATGCTCGAATGATTAACTTTCATTTTTTTCGATGGGATTTTTTATTTTATTTTGTTATTAATATTAAATTTTGAAAATATAAAAAAATTGTATGGTTTTGGAATAAAAATTATAAAAAATTTAATATTAAAAATTATCTGAAAATTATTTAATTTTATAAAGATGACACTGAATGAAGTCATCGGCGCTCGAATGATTAACATCTCTGATTTTTGGTACGATATACGATTTTTAACATCGCGAAAAAAAATCTTTTTCGCAAACATACATATTTTGTTATTGTAATTAAGTTGGCATTGTCAGGTGAGGTTGAAAAATATCGTGAAAGGAAAAATTGTACAAAGTACAAGATTTTGGGAATAAAAATTCATAAAAAAAGTGGAATATTAAACGAATTATTGCGTCGAAAATCGTGAAATCTCCATAGACATAAATCTTTTTCGTAATTAAAGCAAAGCAATGATCGAAGCGGAATAAAAAGAAGTTTGCTGTAAATTGAGGCAACTTAATCGTCCCCTGAAACCATTTATCATTCGGTTAAAAAAGTCTCCGACGGATTTCGCGGTCGAAAACCACGAGGAAAGAGAAAATTTCATCTCGTAAATTCTTCGGAGAAAAAAAAACGAGAGAAACAAATTCATCTCGTAAATTCTCCAAAAAAAGAGGATAAAAAAAGGAAGAAGACCGGACAACGAGATTCTCGTCGAGTTTACGATTAGCCGTTGAAATAACTGTGGCCCTTTTCTTTTTTAATGGCTCGTTTCTCGATCGACGTTTATCGAGAATACTGCGCATACGACGTTTCGGATCTCCGTGGTCCAGCCGCGGGAACGACGATAAAAAAAACTTAAGAAAGAGAATAAAATCAGGCGACAAGGTAAAACTGCTTTAACGACACCGAAAAAAGCTTATAAAATGCTCCGATTCGGGAACAGGACGAGAGACACTTCGCCGATGAAGAGCACTTCGGGGCGAGCACGAATGGCTCGCGCGATCCTTCCAAAAATTCTGATAAGCCCTAAAAAATCGTCACTTCGGGACACATTTCGCCCATCCGATAAAAGAAGATAAAAAATATTTTTAACTACTTTTTTTACTCGCTCTCCGATCTCGAGTATCTTATTGTAAAAAATAATTTAAGTCGCCGTAAAAAATCATTCCGGATCACACTCTCCCATCCATTTTGATTTAAAAATAACAAAAAAATTCGTTTACAATTTTTTATACGATCCCGAATCATCCTAAATTATCTTATAAATTTTTAAAGAGATTTTTAAACCGTTGAAAAATTGTCATTCCGACCATTCGTTTCAATAAAGAGGAGTAAAATATTTCCGGGCCAACTTTGTCCGAACGACCTCGGGAGATCTTAAATCATCTTTAAAATGGAGAAATAAAATAATTAAACAGTAGTCGTATATTGACAATGAGAAAAATTAAATAATTAAAGAGTAATTTATACTCATGATGCTTCTGTGCAGAAAGTCAAACGATCGACTTTAATTGAGGGCAATTTAGCAAAAAATTTAAATATTCCCAAAATTTTTTCGCAAATTATCTCGACAATGGAAAAATAAATTAATTAAAGTCGTTCAAAGACTTGAAAAAGTTTCCAGACCCAAATGACCTGAAATACATTCCTCGGAAATATTTAAATAAAGGAAAATTCGTAACAAAGTAAAATCTGGAAAAACGTCTCAAAAGTTTCGGAGACACAACATTGACAAAACAAAAGTAAGATTTACGGTCGATTTTTGGTACGCGGGTGACCGCAATCGGAGAGGTGGGGTCAAGGGATTCCTGTGGACAAGTGCATGAGCGATGGGACGTATTGTAATTTAGGTAGTGGGCAGGGCACTGACGCCCTTTGCCATTCATTAGCCTACCGAATAACGCGCGCTCATGAACTCCGGTCCAAGTCCACGAAGGAGTTCAAATATTTTTGTTACGAGAGATTTTCAATATTCCCAATTTCCTATCCAACAATTATTCTCGTTCGAAAAGGCGTGACTTTTCGCTAAATCCATCATAAAATAGCTCATCCTTACAATTTCCTTAAAATTTCCAATTTCGGAGAACTTTTCCTATTATTATACGAAAGTAATCATTTTTCAAGATTAATCCACTTTGTGAGCAATTTTTTTCAAAATTTAAGACAGATAAATGATTTTTTTGAGAAATTTTTTTTTTGTTGATTTTGAGATATTTAAAAGAGTACTCGATTCTTCTTCCGGGGAAATATCGGACGAAAAAACGGTAAATGAATTTACCGTTAAAGAGCAAAAGAATAGAAAACAGTGCGCCGACTTCCGGTTCCGATAACTCTGGAGTTCTCCGAACAATCAGCACGAGAGAAGAAAAAAAAGACGCGTGTCTCCTCTTTGGAGAGTTGCGAGTGCATTTCGAGGAAATCGTTACCGTTTTATCCTTATCAGAAAAGTTCATTTCTTTTCGTCACTTCCTCGAGAAATTCGCTGATACTGTCAATCGGTACTTGACGATAAACACGATTTTTTACTCGTTCTCGCACACCGGTCGTCGAGCGAGGATAAAAAATCGGCGCTTTTTCGGAGTCGTTATACCGAGCGTTACGATCGTTGAGTAGAACGAGTCACAAAGTGGCGAGTTCCATTCGTTTAGTCTCAGATACTACTGGATTACAGTTACATCGTTCTCGTGATGGGTTTCGCTACCAGATCTCGCGAATCAGGCAAACTGTCGACGCCTTGTCGAATTTGCAATTTTTCAAGAAAAAAAAATACCGATTTTTTTTTCGAAAAAAAAAATCGGCAGAGATCGGTAAAAAAATCGATATGGTTTTTACAATCAATTTAACGATTCGACACCGATTTGAATTCTCACCCAAAACTGCTTACCGATTTCTTTTCATAGAAAAAATCGGCATCAGAGATCGGTAAAAAAAATTTGTCAACGCGGAAAAATGATTGACAGAAACGATAAATATGAAAAATCAGGCAAGCGCTCGCCCCTGTGGTTTTCGCGCGTTGTTTGACGATTTCACGGTGGGCTCGCGCGCCCGGAGATCTTAACCGAAAGATTAAACCTAACCTAATCCAAAGTGTGTACGAGTGCGCCGCCCACGCTTTTTCCGCTTCTACCTTTCATCCTTCTCTCTTCCTTTATTTCTTCAATTCCTTCCTTTTCTACGGTAGCCATTAAACTATCGCCGTCCTTTTCTTTCCTCTCTTCTCTTTGTAGAAAAAATCCATTTAAATTGGGATTAGGATTAAGGATCGAGACTGAGGCTCTCGTCAAAACGATACACGATACGAATCGCGAGGACAGGTTTCCTCGCCTTCGTTTTCATCTCGAGCGCAAGACTCGACGATCTCGCTCAAAAGAAAAAAGATCCTCTTGTCCACGTTCAACGAACCGATTTCTCTCTTTCTTATTCCGTCGCCAACTCTCGTTTCTCTCCGGAAAAAATTTGCAATATCGGCAACGAGATTATGAGAGATCGGTAGCGACTTCTCTCTCTCTCTCTTTTTTTCGGAGATTAAAAGTTCGGTCAATCGTTTTCAGGGATTAGAACGGAGCGTCGGAGCTAACCAGATTGCTGGTCAAAGTCCAGATATTCGAGTAAAACGATCCAACCGATTTTTGTATCGATTTCCAAGGTGGAATATTTCTCTCTGTTTTTATCCTCGTCGCATCCTCAGCGCTACTGTTTTGAAACCCGTAATCCTCGGACATTTTCTCTTTGTTTATTTTCACCGATCGTGACACCGCCGATATTTATCCGATCGATAAAACGGGACCCCGATAAAATCGGAGATCCAATTACGACGATTTATTTTCATCACTTTATTAAATCGGGGCGAGGACATCGATTCTCGTTTCGTCGAATCGAAGAAATGGATCGACGTCGCCGCCGGCGAATTGTGGAACTCCCAGAGCGGAAATTAAATTCCTCGATTAAAAAAAAAAAACAAGTAAGACCGAAAAAAATAAAGTGTAACGTCCGTCGATTTAGCATTACCGTTACACATAATTTTCGAGCGTAGAAGACATAAATTAAGAGCGAAATCGCGAACGAGGAAGATATGGGATAAATTTGTGTAATTCCCAGCGTATTCGGGAATTTTCAAGGATCTCGGAGACACGTTCTTTCGCCCGAGTTATATGAAAAATTTCAAACGCTTCTCGGGTCATTCTTAGCTCGTTCGAAAAAATAAGAAAAAAACGCTCAAAGATATCCTTTTGCGCGAGGATGACCTTCCAGGTGTGTGTACGTGAGTGCTTGCACGTTAAAAAAAGGAAAAAAAAATATATACACACGCAGGATGTTTCGGAATCTTCAAAATGCCGCGAAATCTCGTATAGGAACAGGATTGGCTATAAAAAAATTCGTATCGCTCGTAAATCGTCACTCCTTATTTTCTCCGAGGATTGAACGCTCGTGTCCTGCCCAGAGTGAGGAGAAACTCAAGGCCTTTTTTTATTCGCACGATTCCTTTAATCACTGAATTTATTTTTTAAATTTAGCTCTTGTAGATTTAAAAAAAATCTAATTCAATAAAATAAAAGGTAAAAATCATTTTTAGGATTGGGTGGAATTTGGTGGAATTGGGTGGGTAGAATTTTCATTTTGGAACTTAATTCCGAATATTATGTCCTTTTCCAATTAAATTCAATTTTAATACATTTTTTAGCTCTTATAGATTTCAAAAAAATCTAATTCAATAAAATAAAAGTTAAAAATCATTTTTAGGATTGGGTGGAATTGGGTGGGTAGAATTTTTATTTCGGAACCTAATTCCGAATATTATGTCCTTTTCCAATTAAATTCAATTTTAATACATTTTTTAGCTGTTGTAGATTTCAAAAAAATCTAATTCAATAAAATAAAAGTTAAAAATCATTTTTAGGATTGGGTGGAATTGGCCGGATAGAATTTTCATTTTGGAACCTAATTCCGAATACTATATCCTTATTCAATTAAATTCAATTCAATAAAATAAAATGTTGACTCAACATTCCAAATCCATAAAGTTCGACTACGAAAAATCAAACTACGTCGTCACAATTTTCAATAATAAAAGACAATTGTAAAATGAGTTGCAAAAAATCGACCCTCGGACTAATCTCTTAAATCCCAGAGCAATTGGCGATTCGATTCGAAAGCAGGAAAAAGCGGAAGGCGAGAAGGAAAAGGAGTACAATTTTGTAGAAAGAGAGTCTCTCGAGAGCTATTATTATTTAGAGGGTCAAAGGTACCCAGCAGCTAAATTTTATTTAGGGCTACGAGCACCCAGTGCAAGGATTTCGAATGCTTCCTAGTGGGCTCGCCGGACCGTGTGTCTCTCTCCATTGTGGACACATTTTTGCCTCAATACGCGTGCATATTTATATATTTGTAAGAGCGAAAACGTTTCGGAAAACGGCTCAAGACGCAAATGGGAATGCTAACTTTTTCGCGGTTAGGTACCGCTAATCTCTTCGAGCCGCAACTTTTATTTACGACTACTGGTCGAGCGCTTCGCCAACTGTCGCAACTGCAGCGTTCTCGTCGATGAACACAGCGCGAGGGAAAGACAAAGATTCGGGTGACTATTGTACGAATCATTACTCCTTTCTGACGAATTCCATTTCCACGCCTCTCCACCTTTCTTCTTTCCCAGGTTGCTCGAAGCCTCTGTGGAAAACTGGAAGGGTGGAAGCGAAAATGGAAAGGTCTCATCGGGTCTTTTACGTGTTGAGACGAACAATCGAACGGTTTCGACGAATTTGCTTCAAAATGGGAAAAGTGGAATTGATAAAAATTTGATAATATTTTGACAGTTGTATTCAATGTGGAAAGTTTGTCGAGGGATTTGGATATGACAATTTTGACAAATGAATTCAAAATATATTGGGAATTGGAAAATGATTAAAATTTGGTGATTTGTGTATTTATTGTAAAACCAAATTTTTATTTCATTCTATTTTTCTCATTTATTTTTTAACAATTTCATCAAGAAAATCCAAAAAACGACAGAAAGCAACTTTAAATTAATTAAAACAATTTTTTTTCATTTTCATAAATGGCATCAAATTATAAATCTGATTTTTTTCATGAACGTTTTGCAATGAAATGTACGAACAAAAATCTGTGTGCAAAGGTGAGAAGGCTCTGTCCAATTGTTAAGTCTTTGAGTATTTTTTCCAAGATGGATGACATTGCTGATGGAAAATCGATTAAGATCGATACGGATTGAACGACGATTTTTTTGTTATTTTCTTTTCATTCATTAAAGAAGGGCATTTTCGTAATATGATTGTCGAATTCTCATGTCCTGTCCTGCTTGTTGAGCAAACATTGAAAATTATTATAATGGGATCTCCATAGCTGTCAACGAGGATAGATATCACCCTGGGATCGTCACCAGCCACTTAATCCCCGGATCTTTTATAATAATGGCTGGATCATCGTCATCCTGCAGACACCAACGATGACAATGAGGATGATCGATCGGCTACGTTTACGCTTTTGTATATTTATCCTCGATCTCCCATACTAAAAAATGACGGACTCAACGTCTTCCAACCGACGAAATATCACCAAAGTCTCATCGCAAAAATTAGAAAATCAATTTACAAATTAATAAGCTCGAAAAATGTCTTTCTAATAAAAAAAGAATTAAACAAGATAAAAATTCGAAATGAAAGTAGAACAGATCGTCCGTAATAGAAAGTGACGGATTTAATGTTTTTTATCCGACGATTGTGACATCAATTTCAGAATAGGCGAATTTTAATTTGATGATAAATTTGCAAATTCAAATAAAATATTTTCGAAATAATAAAATTTAGTCATACGTCAAATTTCTCATTGCAAAATTATTACACAATATAAAATTGTACAATTGAAAAATAAATATGCAAACGTTAAAATAAAAATAAAAATTCAAAAAATACAAAAATCGCTTGGATGAGATAAAATTTCGATATCACAATAAAATACTGCCAGTTCACACACGATAATTAATTGTCGAAAAAGTATAATAGTTTCATTAAGGATCGATTCATCGCTGATAATCAATTGACCGAGGTGAGGATGCGTGAATGAGATTTAATCTACAAAACGCATCCCGTAGATGAAGAACGCATATAATGGAGATTAAGAGCCATGAAAAATCTCGATCACGATCTCTAATGAATTTGAGATGCGTGTCTAAACGATTCAGTCACAATAGAAAATCGTTACAATAAGATTCGATATCGAGCCTGCTATAGAAAGAAAAATAAAAAATAAATGAATAAAAAAAATAAAATAAAATAATAATCGCGTAAAAAAGTTCTCAACGCACGGACGCGTACCGACTTATTTATAAACGGACGGAAAAAATTGTACGTCGAATATTGATGATCGCAAGAAAGTCTAACGCGTGAATCTCGCCCCGAAGTCTGCGTGGGGTCGATTAACCGTTAGATCGATCGCTCGAGAGCTGTGAATATAAGAGATCGTGGCTATCGATACCGAAATACTTCTCACGCGGTTTTATCTCAGCCGGCTTCTCTTTTTTTGTTCAAGCCAAGACAATGTATATATACGTGTTGCAAATAATTCGCGTACGATATTCTACCTGGTATATCCCTCCAAATTGGGGAGAAAAATGAACGAGGCAGAGGCAATCGAATATAGGCTAATGTCACTGATGACTGGTATTACGGCAGCGTACTCTCAAATCTACGCTCACAATCCAACGGTACTTTTTCTACAAGAAGGAAGAATGCCAGGGAAATAAAGTCCGAGGTCGTGCAAGCTGAACTCTAATTTCATTTTCAAATAAATATCGAGTGTACTTCGTAATTTACTGAAAAAAGAAGTTTAGAATGCTTGAGAAATATCAGAGATAAAATGTGAGAAGATTTTCACTTTTGGTCGATTTTTCATTTTTGGAGCAGAATTTAATGTAAAATTCTAACTAACGATATTTAGTTAATTAAAACTCATTCGACAAAAAATTAAAATTTACTAATTTCATTTTGTGACGATGTAAAAAATAACCAAGGATGGACTCATAAACACAAAAAAACTTTACAAGAACATCTGAGAAGTATCGAGGATAAAATCTGATGAATTTGAGCGACGAGAACTCGAAGGGATTCACTCTTAATCGTCGATTTGGCGTATCCTGTTTCCCAAGGATAAAAAATGATAAGACCACACAGAAGGTGGGGATTTATTGTACGGCCCGTCGAAAGGGGAAGACGATTTTCTTGCAATTAGATTGCGTGGGACAAAGGCCCTTCTGCGACTGGGAGAGAAAAAAAATTCCACAGCCTGGACGAGAAGCTCGGAAGCTGGAAAGTGCGGGATCCGGAGGCGATGAGTGCTTGGAATGCTTTAGGGCCTGTCGCGTCTCTCGTTTTACCGATCTTGTACAGAGACAGTGGAGCAGCAGATCGGCACACTAATCGTTCACGTTTTCCCCATAAGACCTGATTCACTGGCAATGCCAACAACTTTATGGCATTGTTCGTATACGTTAAAGCTGGATCGCTATCTTAACTAGCCACCATCCTGCCTTCGATCCTACAGTGGCGATCCCTCCGCCTTGTATATCCGCTTCTATGTTCCTCACTCCTCGATCTCGCGCAGCCTCCTCCCTCCTGGTTACAACCTGGTGTACCTGCATCCACGCTATCACTATCAATGCTTTATCCTACCAACGCAATCGAACTACAATAAACAAACTGGTTAACCCGTGCAGACTATTTTTATCCTCCCGAACATCTCATATTTTTTTATTCTTTTTGAGGTATCGATTTACACGCAGCACAAAATGTTATTAATTTCAACGATTTTATATTTTTGTAGAATTTATTAAAAATTGTAAGAGCAATTGAAAAATTGCTGTACACATTTTTTGATTTTTGATTTCATTGTTATAATTAGTTAAATATTAAATTTTGATTATATTTGATATGAGACAATGATTTTTAGGATGTAAATAAAAACAAATGCAATTTACTTCCAGTAATTTAAAAAAAATCATGACGTTCTAGAGGAAATATAATTTTTCGTATTTTTCTTTTCAAAACCACTCACCATGAACTATTTTTTTCTCGTTTATTTGTATTTCCCTCCTCTAACGATAAATCACCCAAAAAGTCATTAATTTCAAGAATTTGACATTTTTCCTGCAAATTCAAAGTTGGATCAGCGAAGAAGCGAGTTAGGGCTCCTCCGGCTCCTTACACTGTAACGTGCCTTCTGGTTTCCACGTGTTTCGACAAAATATACGAGACTGCGCGGGGATGTATAAAGATCGAGTCGACGGTAGCTGTTGCGCTGTTATACGTGACGCCAGTAAAACAAACGTACCCGGAGGAAGTCTGTGGTTTTCGCGCGTGTGAGCGTGTGCAACGAGTGCGTCTGTGTTCGCTCCTGCCCCGAAGCTTCTCCTCTTTTTTCTCGGGTAAAACGTTTAGATCTCAGATACGATAGAAGGACATGCTGTGGAGAGAAGAGGAGAAAGAGAGAAGGATCGCGACTGGGCAAGAGGTGCCAAGAGATGAGATTCGTGCACGAAACTCCCAACTGCCATTCGGACCAAAAAATCGTCCTTTTTCCTCAAAATAAAAAAAATCACAAAAATTCCACGCGGATATCGAGTCAATGAGATTTTTGAGACAGTGGTAAATATTGGGAAGTTAAACCCCATCGAACATCGAGGTAAAAATTATTTTTAAGGTCGATTTCGGATTGGGTGGAATTGGGCGGTTTTGGGTGGTAAAATTTTCGGTGGAGTTCTACTTCCGAATATTTGTACCGAAAAACTTTGTGCACGAAACTTCCAACAATTGCTATTTGTTCGCAAAAACCATCCTTTTTCTTTAAAAAAAAAATTGGGTGGAATTGGGCGGTTTTTGGTGGTGAAATTTTCGGTGGAGCTCCTTTTCCGAATATTTGTTCCAAAAAAAATTGTGCACAAAACTCCCAACAACTGCCATTCGTTCTAAAAAGTCGTCCTTTTCCCTCAAAAAAAAAATATCCCAAAAATTCCTTGCGGAAAGATTCTACAGAAAATTCCAAGTGAAAAAAAATGATGACTGGAAAGTGATAGGAAGTCTCGAGTGTAAAACCGAGAGGACAATCGCTCGTCAAGCGGCCGTCAAAACATCCCCAAGGATCCGTGACGAATGACGATTCTCATAGGGAAATGGCAATCGAGGCAGCGCGATGAACTTTTGAAGTTGACGATGACGACGAGGAGGAGAGAATGGAGAATTTAGAATGAGAAAGAGAGATCCGGTATGTGTGAAAAACCGACAATGTGTGACCGCAAACAAACGAGACTGCGGAACGATAGGGGGCGCCAACGTGAGCTTCATTCAGCTCTTTGGACAGATTGTCATTTGTCACGTGTCTTTCACGGTCTCTAATGACACGCACTGCTTTTTTGGAAGGCTTCCTTCGTCTTCTCTCTCTCTCTACTGACGAAGGTAACCTCCTGCCACCTGGCATTCACTCTTTATTATTCCCTCCATCCTTCAAGAGAGCTCGTTCTTTTTTTTTGTCTTTTTTTTAGGTCTGTCCGTCCCGTTCTCGCTGGTTCAGCTTCCGTTTGCTCGTCTTTCTCACACTCGATCACGGCTGCGTATCCTTTCGATGCTTTCTCCGCGACGGTTGAACTCGATTTGTTAGGATTAAGGAGAAAAAAATGGAAGAAAAGATTTCGTGCTTCCTTGATTTTCGCTCTCGATTGCGTAGGAAAATTCGAGGTTGGCTAAAAATTTCTTCGCATGACAACCGGAAGAGAACTTTCTCCTACAAATCCAATTATTATTCCATTTTTTATTGGATTTTATTCCGGATTTCGTTCTCGGGTAGGAGATGTTGAATTTTTTCTATTCTTAAGTCAGGAGGAATTTTTTTATTCGACGAGTGACATTCCCGTGGAAATTGTGCTCAAAGCTCCGGCAAGTTCGGAGAACGAGAGGCACAAACGTGATTTAAACTTATTGGGTGCCATGTGTCCAGGCTTCAAGCCTCGGACAACTTCTCCTCGCTTTTTCCAATCATTTGAACGTACTCCGGTTGTTCTGTCTCGCGACCGCAGCTACTTGCATTTTTTTCTCCTGAAAAAAAAATTTTAAATGAGCAACAAATCGAAAATTAAAAAAAAAGTAAAAAATCAAAAATTTTAAAAATTACCAAAAAATAAATTTTAAAAATTGAAATTTAAAAAGCTGTGAATATTCACACGATACAAAAATTGCTTAGACCTCGAAACACGACCGCAGCATTTTTCTGTCCTTCTGAAAAAAAAAATTAAAATGAGCAAATCGAAAATCAAAAAAAAGTAAAAAATCAAAAATTTTAAAAATTACTAAAAAATAAATTTAAAAAATTAAAATTTAAAATGCTGTGAATATTCACACGATATAAAAATTGCTTAGACCTCGAAACACGACCGCAGCATTTTTCTCTCCTTCTGAAAAAAAATTAAAATGAGCAAATCGAAAATTAAAAAAAGTAAAAAAAATCAAAAATTTTAAAAATTACTAAAAAATAAATTTAAAAAATTGAAATTTAAAATGCTGTGAATATTCACACGATACAAAAATTGCTTAGACCTCGAAACACGACCGCAGCTCCTTTTCTCGTGTTTACGTGCCGATGACGGATGCCCGAGGGCAAACTCAACGAACGTCGTCCATCAATTGGTGACTAGAACAATGCTGAAAGACTCCTCTCTCTCTTCCTCTCATCCTCAAAGTTCCACCAGGTTGAATTTTTCTCTTTTTCATCCTGAACATCAATAAATGTATCTACGCAAAGCTCGGCTATTGCATAAACAAAAAGTCTCGGTGAGGAAACACGAAGCTCTGGCTCGAGAAACCGGTTCGATATAAATGGGCTCAGCTTCTTATTTGCCCTGTTTATTTTCCCTCTACATATGAAATACACGTACGTGTAGATGTATATCCATTTTTCAATGCTTTTACAAGACAGCAACTTGTTCTAATCTTACAAGACTTTCCGTTCCTTCGCACCTTCAAAGAGAGAAAAAGAAGGACGAAAAATAAAAAAAGGATTAAACTGGTCGGGAGGAGAAAAAAAAAGTCGTCAGGACGAAATTTGTCTGGTCAGGCACGAAAAAAAGTGTTTCGCTCCTTTGTGCGTTTCTTCTATCGCTTTTCATCTCTTTCCACGGACGCGTCGTCGTGGCTCTCCTCGTCCTCGTCGCACTGACCCGGTTCGCCCATAAAACCAGAAGTTATGGTTATTTAAAAACTTATTGGCCCGCCCATGCGTTCATGCGGTTTGCATCAGCCTCCAAACGCCCTGACCCAGAGCCAAGATAAATCAAAGGATATTGAGGCAAACTCCCGCTTATACACGGAGTGCTCTCGCTCCCTCCTACTCTCCTTCGATGCATTCCCGAACCCTCGCATCTCTTCCGAAAAACCATGCAGCGAGATAAAAATTGTCAATTTCTTTTTTTTAAGAAATAAGCGTGTCGAATTAAAATATGGAAAATATTAACGAAATGATGATTTAACATAAAAGTTAGCGTAAATTTGGATGTAATTTAATTTAAAATAAAATTAAAATTAATAATTTGAGATTAAATAAAAATTAAGTAAAATAATAATTTTAAGTAAAACAATAATTTTAAGTGAAATAATAATTTTAAGTAAAATAAGTTAGTTCGGTTGATTTCCTTTCGTACAGCTTCTAGCTTTAATCACGATATTCCCTTCCATTTAGAACCGTCTATTGCCATGGTTCATTCCAGCATTTTTCCTTTTTCCCTCT